>JAOTAX010000004.1:22938191-22951256 GCA_025629825.1 Erythroxylum guanchezii
TATTTATTTCAAGAAATCATACTATATTTCCTCATTTAATTTTTCATTTAATAAATCAAATCTCCAAGAAAAGTTCGAGGTCCAACAGATGCAGTGTTATAGGAAAAAGTATTTAAATGCAAAGTTTATAATGAAATGAAGTTGTTGCTAAAAATGAGTAATACAGAAAAATGAAAGTGCAGGAATTAGTGTTTATTCGAATATGCTCTATTTTTGGTGTTAGTGTGTAGTCTTACATTTTGATCTGTTGTGGATGATTTTAAATTGTTATAGGAGTTAAATGAAGTGAAAGTGATAATGAAAGTGAAAAGATGTGCTCCTAATGATAGTATAAGAATTGGAAAGTTTACAGTATAGGGAGAAAGTGAAAATGAAGGTTTGGATTTTTGATATTTGAAGTATAAGGTTGTTTCTGAATTGTTTAGAAATCATAGTGAGTATAGAAATGCATAATTAATAAGTTAGAAGAGATTAAGTTAAAAAAGGAATGTGATGGTCTGGAGAAAAATGGAAAGAAGAAGAGGATGAAGCAGGTCGCAAGCACGATCGCAACTTCACAGGTTTCGGCACGATCATGACATAAAGCCTAAACTCTCGATCGTGCAGATAGGGGTGAAACTCACAATCATGCAGATAGGGGTGAAACTCACGATCATGCAGACACACGATCGCGACTTTCAATTGTTATTCTAAAGGAGTTTATTCCGAACAACCCTTGATATTTTATTATAACTTCTTCATCCAACGTCCAAATGACTTGATTCTTGAACCAATAGATTCATAAGACATTGATCTACATCTCCACCAAAAATCATAGCTTTCTGAAATGGATTGGTTGATGAATTTAAGGTGAAATATTGAGGAAAAATCAGGAAACTTTATTCTGAAGTTTGGGATGTTGCACGATCGTGAGTTGAGGTCTCACAGCCGTGAGTTTTAGATATGCATAGGTGTGAGTGAAGGTCTCACACCTGTGATTGAATTAATTTGGTGTTCACGGCTGTGCATGGGTGTTGCACAGCCGTGACATAACTATAGCAGGGTTTAACAAATCTGAAAGCTTTTGTACATTGAACATCTGTCATTCTTTTGCCTATAACTTCTATTATGGTTATCCAAATTAAATGATTTTTGTTTTGAAATAAACTAGAGACATAAGGCTACAGATTTTCTGAAGAAATTAAATTTTAATTCAGTCTCTAAAACTTTCAATTTCTGGAAGGAAGTTTAGTATAGTGTACTGTTTCAGAATGAGAACCATATGAGAATATTTGGAGTATAAATTTCATGTTACTAAACCAAATTGAATGATTTTGGTGTCATTAGAAACTGAAGACATTTGACAACAAATTTCTAGAAGGAAGTGTTGCCTAAGTTTCTCATTTACCTTATTAGATTAATTATGCAAAGTTAACCCGTAAGTATGTTAGAAAAATCTGAAGTGGTCAATTAGGTTAAGAAATTGATTTCACATTGTTTTATTATGGTCCAAATTATAACTACAAATGGTATTAATGAGGGTTTTGATATCTAAATGATTTAATGATAAGGATCACAATAAGATACCTGGAATTGTCATTGAATATGCATTGTGCATATTTTATATAAGTAGATGTGCATAAAGGAATACTTATACATTTGTGCAAAAGTGTGATATTTGTAAATGTGTTTTGTATGATATAGAGGAGCTTATTAGACACCAGTCAGACATTGCCGAACCATCTAGGCAATAGCATATTGGAGAATACTGTGAGTCAACCTAGATTATTTTCCTAGGATTGATTTGATTTGATTTGTTTAGCTTCCAATTATTGAACTGTTGTGATTTGTTTATGAATTCCGGACTCGAAGTCCGAGGAGTTTAATAATTGGGTATGTATTGGAAGTGTTCTCATTTGATGTGTAACTCTGTATGATATTTGAATTCTTAACGAAAGTTGAATGTCAGACTTAGGTCCGATGATTATAAAATTCTGACTATGCATTATAAATGATTACGATACATCGTAAATCTTGTATTTGATGCATTTCATAGAATGCATGCTTAGATAAAAGCGTTATGACCAGAGTATCCAGTTCAATAGGGCTTTGAGCTCAGTTTTCTGAACGTAAAGCTTTACTTCGTGATATATGTTTCTGACTGAGCCCAATGGGCCAGTATTTGTTTCCGTATGTGAAAATCACTCGATTACAACAATAATAACGAATGTGAAGTCTCATATGCATCTATAATGACATAAATGTGAGATCCCACATCGGTTGGATAGGGGAACGAGGTACGCCTTATAAGGATACGGATACCTCTCCCTTATATACGCGTTTTCTACGGCCTAATGCACCGGATCCCATCAGAACTCCGAGATTAAATGTGCTTGGGCGTGAGTAGTACTAAGATAGGTGACCTCCTAGGAAGGCCTCGGGAAAAGCAAAACCGTGAGGGCTTGGCTGAGCCAAGGCCCAAAGCAGACAATATCTGTAAGCTAGTTATATGGGATGTTACAAGTGGTATCAGAGCCAGTACTCGAACCATTGTCCCAGCTAGACTGGACCCCAAAGAGAGCTGGGCCCTAAGGAGGGTGGAGAGTGTGAGATTCCACATTGATTAGAGAGGGGGAACGAAGTGCGCCTTATAAGGATATGGATAACTCTCCTTTACAGATGCATTTTCTCTGGTCTAATGCACTGGATCCTATCAGAACTCCGAGGTTCAATGTGCTTAAGCGCGAGTAGTACTAAGATGGGTGACCTCCTAAGAAGGCCTCGGGAAAAGCAAAACCATAAAGTGGACAATATCTGTAAGCGGGTGATCTGGGATGTTACAATAAATATGTTCTAGTTCGCAATGATATCATGATTTGCCATTATAATGTGTTTGTTTGGATTACTCAAGGTCTGAATGAATATATGTGAATTATGTGATCTTGTGTGATTGACCTGGGTGAAATCATCAATGATGGTTCACTCATTAAGTTCGTAAAACTCATAAAAATTGCAGCGTGACTTTTTAGGTACGAGGCAGGAGACCTAGTTCCTTAGATTGGACTAAAGGAACCTTTTGGACTAAGTTATGGCTCAGAGGTCTATCAGCTGACATCAGAAGAGTTGTAGCTTTTATTTTGTTGTTTTTGCTAGAACCTGTATGAGGTTTTGTAAATATTTGTTTAATAGAGACAATGTAAGCTTTGTAAATGAATGCAATGAATGATTTTACAATTTAGTGACTTTTAATTATGTTAGAGGATGCCATGTGTAAGTTGGATATGTTTTTGCTCTAACATACCATTATCATAGGATATGTACTTGAATGTCCTTCGGGTATTCGGGTATTTACCTTATGGTAGTGGGATGTTGCACCTTTGGTTTATATGGTAATAAATTTCACTATAATTATATTTATTTCAAATAACTAGTCCATAAATAATTTGATAAGAGTTTTGTAAAGGAAGAGCTTAGCAAGAATCCCTACGAAGAACCTTTAGGAGGTTTTATAATGTTATTATCATCTATTCTCCTTATATCATCTTTCTTACAATAATAAAAGAATTTTGTCTACTTGCCTGTGGCAGAAGATCAAATAAATTAGTTAAACCACATTAATTCTTATGCTTTTTCTTCCTTCCATATTACTTTAGAAAAATTGATATCAAAGTAATTAATATTGTTACAGTACTCTTCATGTGAGAAAGGTTTTTATAGATCACCTTAATTGTGACATTCTATACAAGTTATCACCAGATATTGTTTATCTTACACTAGGATGCATATAAGCAATTGAAGTTGCAACAAAGATCATTACTCATCTTGGTGTCCAACATTTTACTTCCAAAACTAGTTTTCCATACTTTAAAGCTCATGTCTCAAAAGTTTCATCTTAAGATTGATTGTTCCTAGATTACAACTAGGTTAGCTAGTGACAAGTGATATCAATGGCATCTTAAGAGATCTATGGATTGTAGAGTCAACTAAGAGTTATCTCATCATGTCCTTTGATCTTACAACCTTTATTCAAAGGTGCAATTCCTTACATCCTTGAAAATATTAAAAAAGACTTCTTTGCAAAAGATAAAAAGCATATTTAGAGGCTATAAACATTATGTTATGACATAATTTAATGCATCTTGTGCATTAATAACCTAACAAAAAAGAAAAGAACAAGAAATTTCCATATTAAAAACTAAATTTGTCAACACTAGAAAGAATTAATGAGGATATGGACTTTTATTTCAAGCTTTTCAGAAAAGAATCAGTTATATTTCTTCCATAGGAAGCTATAAGAATGAAGAATTAGTTTAACATAATATTTATGGTTGACCTTTTAATCCTAGAAAATTACCTTAAAAGGATTGAAGCCTTTGCTAACAAGCATGTAAAAAGCAATAAAGATTTCTTTGAAACCAAGCACTAAAGATCAACATCTCAACATTGATACAGAAAGTGGTGTCAGTACCTATTTTATGCATAATCAATCCAACAATAAAAATACCTATTCCTAGTAGGCATAATCAAATGAATTTTTGATCTACAAGTTTAAATTGGATCAAAAGGAGATATTCTTTGGAAGAAGAAGTTTGTGTATGATAGATTGGCAACCATACATGCAATTAATATTGTTTAGTTGCACAATAAGGAGGTTGTTACTAGAAAGCTTTATTGTAAAGAAGATGTATAAACCTATTTCAAAATCAAAAGATGCTGAAACTAATGTTAGTAAAGACAAGCATATGAAAATTTGGAAAATGTCAATTAAAACATCACCAAGTAAATGAAAGAAAAATCAACTAATTAAGATCAACAATAAAGAATAAGTCTCCCATTCTCTTTAGTTATTTCATATTACATTATTCATTTATACTTTTTGTCTCTAATTGTATACTTTCATTTTTTTAATTTTTATCTTTTTTTAAAGACTCAATGGTAATGAGTAAAATCAATTTTAAGTGGGTTTAAATATCATCGAAATACATGAAAAAGGATAAATAAAATAAGAAGCTAACATAAAGTTGTTATTAGGTCTTAAACACATTATGCTAGCTTTCTTAACTTTTCTTAATGTCATTTTAGGTGTCACGTAAGTCATTTGTTTTATTTTATTTAAGAATTTGTTTAATGATGTTCACGTTTTCAAAATAAATTAATTATAACCTCATTTCAACCGTCGTTTTGTAAAAGTCTAAACTAAATGAGACTTTTTTTAATAATTGGGTTATTACTTAGTGCGTGAGTAAGGAATAAGTCCCAAACCTAAAATGAACTTAAAAATAACCATTTTCTTATTTTACTTGTTATTTTTCAATTATTAAGTGATTGTTTAATGCGAGAGATAGTATCTCACAAAACAAACTACTAATATATTAGATAAGATTAAAAGAAAATTTAAGTCCAAATTACAAGGCTGTGAAATCTTAAAACTTAAGTCACGCAATAAACTTTATGCTCAAGCCTAAGACATTGCTTAGGCTTTTTTGATATTTTAAACCCTAAGATCCATCTTTACACAAATTATTTTTATTACAAGCACTAAGAGTTAACTTTAAGCATTCTCTACATTTTAAAGCATAAGACCCCAACTCTAGATAAATCATTTTTATTTAAAGCCCTAATATTTAAGTCTAATTGTTTTCTCTAATTTCATTCTAAGACACAACTTTAGGTTTATCGTTTTTATTCTAAGTCCTAAAACCCAACTCTAGGCATTTTTCTATAATTCAATTCCTAAGACACAACTCTAAGAATTTATTTTTAATTTGAAGTACTAAGACTCAAATGTAGGTATATCATTTTAATCTCAAACTCTAAGATTCGATTTTAACTCCTAATCACAAAACTTAATTAATTTCTTATTATGTTTGAAATATCTTTGTAATGCTTTAAGTAACACATTAAAAATTGAGTGACTTATAGGTAATAATTAAATAATTGTCGAATAATAACTACAAGATTTAAATATTAAAAAAAAAAAGAAATAATGTTGTTACTGTTATTGTTGTTGTTTTCTTTTAATGTTGTTATTCTTGTTGTTAGCAGTATTCTTTAGCTTATTATTATTATTGTTGTTGTTGTTATTGTTATTGTTATTATTATTATTCTGATATTAATAAAAAAAATCGTTTTAAAATATCAGAAACTATTAACATGAAAATTTTACAATGAAAATGTTATGATTTTATTTCTACTAAGGATATAAAATAACTTTTTAATGATGAATGTATATAATCCTAAATATTATATTTGCTATTTTGTTGTTGACAAGAATGTTTGCATATTCAATTACAACAAAATAAAAAATTTGCTAAATTATTTCAAAAACTTTCCGATTTCCTTTTTGTTGCTCTTGTGGTTAAATGAACTGTTTTCTTAGTAATTATTCTTCTATAAATATGAAATTGTTTTGTCTAATCAATTATAGAAACGGACATTAAATAAAAGAATTAAAACGAGAAGATGATAAGATAAGCTTAAGTGTGACTTAAAACTTACACCAAGAGGTCTTAAGTATGAGTGACGTAGTAGGCCCATGAGTAATCCTACAAACGAAAACAGAATGTCCAAAGCCTAATAGATGATAAAACTAATTAGAAGCTTTTCTACTTAGGCTAGAAGATGTCCCGACAAGCCCACCAACCGGTTGCCTCTTTCTTTCTCTGCGCTTCTACAATAACCAATAACAAAAACAACTCCTTTCCTCTTATCCTTTCATTAACTTAATCCTCAACTTGTTTATATCTTGCAAGATTCTGTTAGTCTCTTGCTTTCTCTGACAGCAAGCTTCTTTTTCTTCTTTTTGTTGATGCCCTTTCACTATCTCTATGGCTATTTTGTCTATCCACATATGCACACATAATTACATAAAATCTGGAAAAACAATGGATCAAATGTCTCCACTATCTTCATTTTTCATACTTCAATCAAATTTAATTTCCCTTTTCTTGTCCTCTTAACCCTTTTGTTTCCGTTTTTTTCAAAGGCCGGAAGAGCAGAGTCAAGTTACTTCTGCTTCTGCCTATCCTCTTTTTTTTTCTTTAATTTTTTGGTCTTAACCACCATGTTCATAGCATCTCCGTTACTCTACTCCTTTGCTCTTGTTCTGTCTCTAACTCTTCTCTACATCTTTGGCCCCCAAATCATCTTCACTCTCAATCAACAATATGACGAACTCGATGATCTCTCTCTCTTCACAAAAGCCCTTAAACCCTCCGACCAAATCTCCCATTTGTCCACCATAAATCCTACCCCTAAAATCGCTTTCCTTTTTCTCACCAACTCCGACCTCTCCTTTGCTCCTCTATGGGAACGTTTCTTCGACGGAAACGCTCACCTTTACAACATTTACGTCCACGCCGATCCTAGCGTGAAACTCTCTGGCGATGTCGGGATTTTCAAAACCCACTTTATTCCCAGCAAGAGGACAGAGCGAGGATCTCCTTCGTTGATCTCTGCCGAGCGCAGACTCTTGGCTCGTGCGATTCTCGACGACCCGATGAATCTCTACTTTGCTCTTGTCTCTCAGCGTTGTGTTCCTTTACATTCGTTTCGGTTTTTCTACCTTACCCTTTTCGGTAATAGTGCTTTTAGGGCGTTGACTACTCGGCACCGTCACCAGAGCTTCATCGAAATCATTTCCAACGAACCCAATTTGCCGGAGAGATACAACGCTAGAGGGGACAACGTGATGGTTCCTGAAGTCCCTTTTGAGGAGTTCAGAGTTGGGTCTCAGTTTTTTGTTTTAGCGAAAAGACACGCACTTGTTGTTCTCAAAGATAGAAAGTTGTGGAGGAAATTTAAGTTGCCATGTTTGAACGTTGACTCTTGTTATCCAGAAGAGCACTACTTTCCTACACTTTTATCAATGGCGGATTTGAAGGGTTGCAGTAAATATACACTGACTAATGTGAATTGGACTGGTAGTTTTGATGGGCATCCATATATGTATCAAGCACATGAAGTTTCTGCAGAGTTGGTGTACAGATTAAGGCAGTCGAATTCGAGTTATTCATACTTCTTTGCGAGGAAATTTTCGTCCGATTGCTTGGAACCGTTGATGAGCATTGCAGAAGATGTGATATTCAGAGATTGACGATGATGTTATTGGTACGTGTTTATTAGTTTTCTGTCATCTCTTGCTTAAGTCAATTAGTTTTCTTTGCCTTTTTGTCTCGAGTTTAATTTGGCTAGAAAATGGGAAATTTGAACTTGGTTGGACTCTGTGAAAATCAATTGGGAGTCCAAATTTGAAGCTGTTGCGTGCTGCTAATTTTCTGGGATATTTAATCCGAGGATCGTAACTATCGACATTTTTGGGCGAGTGGTTTTGGGTCAGAAAAAATGGGGGCCTCTAGTCTAGACTCTATTAGATCATAAATGTGTTCTCTTTTACGTCCTTTATAGGGCATTTTAGCGTAGGCGAAGTTGTTCTTTTATTTGTCATCCAATGTTTTGTTCTTTCCACCCAAATCTGCAAGTGGTGGGCCATTGTTTGTTCAACTTGACATGGCAATTTTTTCCAAAAATATTAAATGTTAGCTTTACTTAGTTATGCCTAAGTTGGTCATCGAATTTGGATTTTATGGTTCCATTTTCAGTTCTATGAAATTATTAAACGAAGGGATGATGGGAATCTCTCAAAGTTGTCTTGAAGCTCACATTTGTTAGATTAGATGGGCTTGCAAGTTTTGTGTGTTGATGATCGTATTTATGAGGGCTGATTTTTCTTTTTTAATGTGCAGTGGTCGCCGATTTTAAGAGGTAAGGAATCTTTACCTTTTGTCCTTGGAGGATGGAAGATGGATGGGGATTAAGTTTCATTTTAATTTGGTATCATAAAGCTGGCCTTTCTCTTTTTGGTTGCTTGTATTGTATAGAAACTCAAACTTCATCACAATTGTACATAGTAGCTTTGTTTTTTCTTTTCCCACTCTACAAAGATTTGGGCGTGCAAAAGTGCTTTTAAATTCCTGGGTTCATGTGTTGTGATTTATATGGCGGTAAGACCATGGGTGAAAAATTTTGGATACCAAAATTAATAATTAGATTTCATTATCTCATTTATGATTTTTAAAATATGTTGCTGTCAACTAAATAAAATCTCTTTTAAGTTGGAAGTGGAACTAGGATGGAAAAAAATTTGCGGTCGAAAGCTGGTGGAACCCCAAACCACAAGACATGTCGCCTAAAGTGCGGTTATGGTGTGTAACTATCATTATCCAACAGTAGATGCTTTTATTATTGGCTTATTTTATTATTGCTATTATTACTTTTTACCACTATTTTTTCCAGAATTTAATGACTGTTATGTTGAAATGATATGATTAAAGTATAGAGTAAATATTAATTTTATAGTTTATATTTATTAAAATGTGGTACAAATTAATTAAATTATACAAGAAAATCACGCATAAAAATAATAGTCAAATGAGCATAACTCAATAGAAAAGTAGAATGTGAAGTTGGCAGACAATCTCGAGAGTATGCAGGTCGTTCAGGCAAAACAGGAATAATATGTTCAAGCATAGGAAGAGAATTCGAATGAATTAAAGGAAGATGGGAACTCTAAACTCCAGGTAACAATAAAACTAATAAAGGGATGAAATCAGATTCTGGAGCTGATATAGAACGTGGTGTCTTCTTTTAATGTTGTGAGGAAACCCAAAAGGGGATGATATGAATTTTTTTAGTATTATATAATTTTTTGGAATATTAAGGGTATGAATGAGCCCTTTAAAAGGTAGGCTATTAAAACCTTATTTTGAAGAAACATCCTATACTTGTAGGACTTTTAGAGACTAAAATAAAAGCTTGCAAATTTCATAACTCCATGAATTTCATTGGTAAAAGTTGGAACTTTAGGTCTAACCATGTGAATCACTACAATGGTCGGATAGTATTTGCATACAATAAAGAGAAGATTAATGTGATCTTGCATTTTAGTTCGGATAGCTTGTTCATCTCAACTGCAATCTTGTTAACTCAATCTCTCAATTTGAAGTTTTCATTGTATGTGCTTCCCGTTTTGATTTCCAAAGGGTTAAACTTTGGGAAGATCTTGCAAATATCAGTAATACAATGACAAATCCCTAGATCATAGCAGGAGACTATAATTGTGTTCTTTCTCCTTCTCAGACTCAAGGTGATAAGGTTAACCACTCCAATTTGGGCAAAGAACTAGAAAGGGTAATCGCCAGGCTAGAAGTCACATATCTAAAATATGATAGGAACCTATTTACCTAGAGCAACAAACAAAGAGGAGGAGCTCTTAGAAGGAAAAAGCTCGACAGAATCTTGCCTAACCAGACTGGTTGAGATGTTTTTCCTAGCTCCTATGTTTTGGTTGGAACCCAACTATGCTCAAATCACTCTTATTTGGAAATTCAGGACTTTACCCTAACCAGAACTACCAATGTTCCTTTCAGATGCTTCAACTTTCTTACCAAAAAGGAGGGATTTATGGAGGTTATTAATGAAGCTTAGGGAAGCTACGTATCTGGGTTTAAATCTTATTAGCTCATGAGAAAATTTTAGTTCTTAAAGCCAAGCTTAACCATTTTTTCCAATTCAAGGGGTCTTCCAATAGAGAGGAGATTACAACTTGCAGAAGAAGGTTTAAGAGTGATCCAAAATGCCTGCTATATTGATCTTAACAATTAAGAATTGCAATATAGAGAGATCAAGAAGCTAGAGGAGTATAACATGACATTGCTTAATCACAATTCTTTGCTTATGTAAAGGCAACGAATATTTGGTTTAAGGAAGGTGAACCAACTCCAAGTTTTTCCATAATTCGATCTTGGCAAGAAGGAACTCAAAATTCTCTGCTTACTTGGTAATTAATAATGTACTGATTGAAAGAACAGTGAGTGACTGAATATTATGTTAAGTTATTAGCTTCAAAATCCACTAAGTCAATCTTCAGTCCAGGATCTTATGGTATTGATTGACTCTCCACTCCCCTAGATTAATTTGAATAGTCTAGGATCTTGTGGTATTGATTGACTCTCCACTCCCCCATATCAATATGAATAATGACTTAAATGTCAGCTTCTACTCAAGCAATTAAGGAAGTTCTTTTTCGAGGAAGGCTCCTGGGCCAAATGGGTATAATGCCTATTTTTTTCTAAAACATATGTAACACTACAAACCAACGTCTAGTGGAGGTGATCCCGGATTTCTTACACAGTGGAAAGATGCAAAAGGAGATCAATGCTACTAAGGGTGGCAAAAAAAAGCCCGACCCAACCTAGCCCGACCCAGTCCTTGATTAACGAGCTAAACGTAGTCAACAAATAGTCAAACGATGTTGTTTAACTAACATACAAGTTAAAAAAGGAAGCAATATAGCATCATTTTTCTTGAAGCAAAACGAAGAAGCAATATAGCATCATTTTTATTGAAGCAAAACGAAGTCATTTTGCTTTTGATTAAGTTTCAGAATCGCAAGCCTCCTTCCTTCCCATTCTTCTATTCCTCTTCGTATGGTCTCATCAGGCCATCGTCTATTCGACTGTTGTTCTTCTTTGTATCATCTCATCGTCTGTCTCTCCCATCAACGTACGCTCTCCTCCCCATGCTCCCTTATCGATCGTCACAAGTCCACCATGCCACTAATGTGAAGTCACTGATACCACTAACTAACCAATGTCAACGTGTTAATAAGGTAGTCTCTCTTCTCATCTCAAATTTGGTTTATTATTAATATTTGATTATTTGGAGAGTTAAGAGTATTATGGTTTGGTGATTTGACTAATTTGTGATTATTGTTTTTACCAACGGGAATATGGCGTAATGCGTGTATATTGTTTGATGAAATGCCCCTATCATAATATTTTTCCTTATGTTATGCGTGAGCATGAATTGTAATATAATAATCTATCCTTCCACCCTTTTAGACTATACAATGTTATACTTAATACTAATTCTGAACCTGCTTTCATTTACACATTACTTAACACTGGGTTGCACATACTCATTCAATCCTTAAGCATTATATAGCATAGGCAAAGAAAGTGACTACGTTCGGGTCATGTATAATATAAAGTGTATAACTATAAAATGCCAGCCAAAAGGAGAAGTTGTCTTCTATTTGATTATACTTAGGACCTGACAAACAACTACATCTGCTTCAGGAGAGGAGTTACAGTTTCCATTAGCCCCTCACAAGAATGGTTAGGAACTCCTTCGTAAGTCGTAACCACGATGCTCATATCTTTTGATAGCCTCTAGACTTGTTTCTTCACGTTGCATGTATGATATGTGCAACGATGGTAACTCCTAGTAAAATTCAGACATGTTTACGAGGAACATAAATGATGGAAACCAGCTAAGAACATGCATAGAATGGTGCAATCTGGTTCAATATTTCGATGATCGCACATTGGTGGACGTCGAAGCTGATTTGAGTTTAGAGAGATCAATCAGCTCCGTCACCTTAATTCACACATTAAATAGGCCAAATTAGTTGTTTATTTGACCTAATTAGAAGACTGTGTTATTTTAATGATTGCAGGAGATCTGTAATTGATTTAGGTTGCCTAAAAGTCCACTTTTTATATTTTGTTTTAGGAATCAGTTTTCAAAAGGCTTTCCTAAATCTTAGGGATTTCCTTATTTTTAGGAATAAATCATTGCTAAAAGATTGATTAGGGTTTTCTTTAGCCTATATAATCATCATCTTTGTAGAAGAATTGGAGGTTGGAATTTTTTTACAAATTTGGTGAGGTTATTCACTTTGTTGGTTCTTTATTGAACTTGAACTTATTAAGGTTATTCCTTGTGGCATTCATCTGACTTATCACTATCAATCTCCTCGTTTCCTAGAGTGTGGTGTCAATATACTTCTTTATAACTTTGGTTCGTGTTTCTTTAAACATTGGTCAAGGTTTTTCTTGAAAACAGAACTAATTTAGTTTTTATGGCAAATCCTTTCAACAATTTGTTCATGGATTCCTGGATCTCAATTTATGGGGTTCACATCAATAAGTTCCTATACTAGGGTAGACTGTTGAGACTAGCAGAAATATAGCAATAGAGGGGGAATACGAAATAAGGCAATACAGGCTATAGGTGAGGGTAAAG
>JAOTAX010000004.1:23000333-23028412 GCA_025629825.1 Erythroxylum guanchezii
GGGTGCGGCGTGTGGTTTGGTTTAAAATGAGAAAATAAAATAAAACTAACTTAATGAAAACAAATTAAAGAAAGCATGCAAAAAATGATAAAAGTGGTAGATTCGTTAGGGACCTGGTTCTTTGGTTTAATCTCGGCCTACACTCTAGTTAAACATATTTCAATGATTTGTTGTTCTCAAACATCTCCTACAAACTATTAATCGTAAGTTGTTTTATTAACCTAAGTTTTCCCTTAGGTATTGTTTAATTAAGATACGATTGTTAATTAAACCTAACTACCGAATAACCTAGGATACAATCTCTAGATTCAATTAGGTAGTAGCATTACGAATTAGGAAAACTAATTAATCAAGCTAATAACCACTTAAGATGCATCATTTAACCTAGGTTATGTTATCCATAATGCTTACGAACCATTAGTCGCTACAAATGAATTTTAACATAACAATTACGGATTACATTGAATATTCTGGCAATGGGTTTATGATAAAATGATCCAATGAATGCATTAAAATCATCTTTTCATAATACCCAAATCTATACACACTGGATAACATAATCAATTTCTAAAGAGAGAAAGAAAACAACAAATATATGGAGAAATACACTTAACCAGGTTGTCAGTGTCAAAGTCACCTTCGAATCGGAGTCAGAAAGCTACCCCTCCATAGGTCTTCTCATGATGGAGAGCTTTCCTCCCTCTTAATGCTCTCCCGAAGCTCCTGAAGTTCCTAGCCAAAATACACCAAAACTTTCTTCCCCTTTATTGTCTTCACATGTCTCGGTTTATATTAAAGATGTAGGGTTAAATGGGGTGAGGCGTGAGTTACCACTCGTGAATGTGCCATGCAGGTCATGAGTGATGCTTTCCATCCTACAATTGTTTAATTCTCCAACTGACACTCTAGGTGTAGCTGTCACATAATGGAGCAAAGATCAGGTTTCGGTTCTCTTCAGCAGCCACCTCCTACTTCTTTTTTGTTTTCCATAAAATTCATATTGCATAGGCGTGAGGAATAACTCATGCCTATGCACAGTCGCCCCAATCCCGAAAGTAGTAGAACTAGAGAAGGAAAACAACATATAAAAAGAGAAAACGTAAGTGGAGATAAAAGAAAGAAAGATTATCAAGAACAAGATTCAGGATATTGAAAATCCAATAATTTTTTAAATCAACATGGTTATTATTCAAAAGGATCAAAAATTTGAAAATATCCAACTGAATATACCCCTAAATTAATTACATTAGGACCAGATGGTGTATTAAACTTGGACTGTGTAATCCAACCAGAAAAATTACTAAGTGAATGGACTAATAAAATTCAACTCTTAATCCAAATAGAGAAACCATTTAATGAATTAGAAAATAAAGAACTATTATGGAATTTTATTACTCATAAAACAACAGGAGTGGTCCAATCCTTTTTGTTAGACAATGAAGAAGCTTTAAAACAAACATATACGCATATCAACAAACATCAACACCAATGCAAGCTTTTGAATTTATAACTGGACAAATATATAAAGAATTTTTTGGAAAAGATATTTTATCTTTTAAATATGAAGTGTCTCAAAATGAACGAATCAAAGCATTATGGCATTTAAACAATTTAAGAATATGTAATAATTTTTTTATTGAAGAATATATCTGTGAATTTAAAAAATATTACTACAAATTAACTAGAGCAGAACAAGAAACATATATTCATATATTTATTCAAAAATTACCTTATCCTTTAAATCAAAAAGTAGAAGCCATTTTTCAAGAAAAAAGTAATGCTAAGGCCGTTGCATACAACATAGGAGGAGCTATTTTAATAACTCAAGAAATATTAGCCGAACAATGTTTTGAAGCTCATTTAAAGAAAACATTAAAACATAAATATAATTAACTTTGCTGTTCAAAAAATGCTGACATGCCGCAACAATATGGATGTGATCCTAGACTAGTTTCATATAAGAAATACAAACATAAGAAATACAAACCACATAGGAGAATTAAATGGAAAAATATCCACGACATTATTATAAACATAAACCCTACAAAACCTTTAGAAAATTTAGAAGATCTAACTATAGACGATTTAAACCTAAGCAGAAATATTGTCCACAAAAGAAAAAATCTTGTAAATGTTGGTTATGTAGAGAAGAAGGGCATTATGAAAATGAATGTCCTCAAAGGAAAAATCAAAATCCAAGATATACACAAAAAATCAATATTTTACAATCGACAGTTCAAAATGAATTAGAACCAATAGAATTAGATTATGAAACCAATTCAACCCTTTCTATATACTATTATGAATTTGAAAACTCAGACTCCGATTTCTCAACTGAATCCGAACACAACATTTATTCAAGTAGTAATTCAGAAGAAGAAAATTAATGCATATATAGATGCAAGAGCAACAATATGTATTGCTTCTAAACAGTTATTGAATAATTGGAAAAAATTAGAGAAACCCTTACAAATAAGAATAGCAGATGGAAGTTTTAAATATATATGGTATGTAAGTTATTATAACAATATTATTATAGAAAAATATTCATTTCCTGTACCATCAATATACCAACAAGAATCTGGTTTACCCAATTATATAATCCTTTTTGTCAATATCTACATTACATTACGTTAAAAACTCCAACAATACATACATTAAATCAAAAATCTATTATTCTTAAAATTCCAATATACCATACAACCCATTTTCAGAAATTACAATTCATTATCCAAAAACTTGATTCCCTTCAATTCTATATTCTAAATAATATGACGATTCAATTAGAAATTGATACATTATTAGATAATGTTTGCAGTGAAAATCCTTTAGATCTTATTAAAAACCATAATAAATAAATTATAGAAATTAGACTCAAAGATCCATCCCAGGAAGTAAATATTAAAAATAATATTCCTTATTCACAACAAGATGTAAAAGAATTTATAAGTGAATGAACCCATTTACTAGAAAAACAATTAATTACACCTAGTACAAGCAAACATTCTGCACCTGCTTTTTATGTAAACAATTCAGCCGAACAAAAACGAGGCAAACGTAGGATGGTTATCAATTATAAAAAATTAAATGAAGCTACAATAGGAGATGCATACAAGTTACCTCGAAAAGATTATATAATCAATAAATTAAAAGGACATACTTGGTTTACTACATTAGATGCAAAATCTGGTTATTGGCAACTTAGATTACATGATAATACAAAACCATTAACAATGTTTACATGTCCTCCACAGAAACATTACCAATGGAATGTCCTTCCTTTTGGACTTAAACAAGCACCTAGTATATATCAAAGATTTATGGATAACAATCTAGAAGGTTTAGAAGAATTTACATTTGTTTATATCGATGATATTATTATATATTCTAATCAAGATAAACTCGACCATTTAAAAAAGGTAAAAAGCGTTCTCACACGATGTAGTGAAAAAGGGTTAATTAAGGAGAAAAAAGGTAAAATTAGCTCAACAAAATATTGAATATTTAGGCATTGAATTTCATAATGGATATTTAAAATTGCAACCTAATATTTTAAAGAAAATCCAACGATTTCCAGATCAATTAACAAATAAAACTCATATACAACAATTTTTAGGAATTTTAAATTATATTTCAAACCAAGGTTTCTTTCGTAATTTAGCACAAGAAAGAAAACAATTACAGTTAAAATGCAGCACTAAAAATCAATGGAGTTGGACAGATATAGACATTAAAGTTGTGAGGAAACTCAAAGCTTTATGTACACAATTACCAATGTTATACAATTATTTACCAGAGGATAAACTCCTCGTACAGATTGATGCAAGTATGGATACATGGGTTGGCTGCCTTTTGACACAACCACCCAATCAAAAGAAATATCATTTATGCAAATATGTAAATGGGACTTTCAATCCCACTGAAAATAGATATACAATGCATGAAAAAGAGACGCTAGCTTGTTTAAAGACCTTGCGCAAGTGGCGAATGGATCTATTACCGGTTGAATTTAAAATTCAAACCGATTCCAAATATTTATGTGGTTTTATCCGTTATAATATACACAGTAATTATAACCAAGGTAGACTCATAAGATGACAACTTGAGCTGAATCAATATCAGTTTGAGGTGCAATATATAAAATCTTTTGACAATTTTCTTGCAGACATATTAACTCGAGAATGGAAGCAGTTCTAAGTAATCTTGAAGAAGCATTAGCATAGAAAGAAATAGATCTCATAAACCAACAGCAACTAATTGACACTATTACCTGTGATATAAACCAATTAAAAACCACTATTTAAGTCTTGAGGCAAAATACTCATACAGACCAAAAACCCAATGCACCCATCACTTTACATACCCCAGCTACATCTACTTTACCTTCCACACCTATAGACACGACTACCACTACACCAACTCAGAATATCCAAATCCAACCACCATCCACCTCACAAAAACAAGTTGATTTATCTGAAGACAAGACTTATGTCATTTTGAATGGACCTATGGTTGGACTTTTTGATGCATGACACAAAGCAGCTATTCATACAACTGGACAACCAGGTATTTTACATAAGAGTTTTAAAACCAAGGCAAAAGCTGAAAAAGCCTTTGCCGACTATCAAAAATCCAATTTGAAACCCAATTATAATCAGGCTTTAACCAAACTTGTTTCTTCTTTATCCAAAATGCACCCATTGGGAAGACTGCCAATAAATATGGACCGAATCAATTCAATCCCTTTAAAAACCATTGATCTAGAAGCTCGAAAATTGACTTTAGAATTATTCATAGATTGTTTTCAAAACTTGAACCAATGGACAGAAGCCCACAAAGTCTTTCATTATTATCCATTGAATAGAGGCAAATATGGACCCAAAGCTATAGTCCTTCCTGAAACAGATCCATTAAGCACCTATCTCTTGTTTCAGAGTGGACTCATAAATACATTATATATCACCAATTTACATATCCTTTTCGAATTTCCTTTTGGATTTATCCAAGCCGTCAGAAATTACAAGGAGAAATTTGCCAAATATAGAGAAATATATATCAAGATTTGGAGCACCTATCCCATTTTCAAGGAAAATGATTCAACCAAAGATGCAGAAATTCTTATACCTAGAGTGGCTTATCTCACTATTGGAATCAGTAATGGCATATACCCAAAGATTGAAGAACCTCCTAAACATAATTTAGACTGGGATTTGATAAATTAATTCAACCTCCAATGCATTGAAGGAGTATTTATTCAAGTAGCTCGTATAACTACTGAATCCAATATACGCATCAATTACAAAGGTTTTCACCCACTCATGGTTTCAACCTACAAATTACCAATTCAACCAGAAGCATTCACAATCATTAAGCAGTTTATGCAACCTTTTGTCACTATGGAAGGAATTTTTTATGGACTCAATGCACATTGGAAATAAGCTATCTGTTGTCAGCTTCAATTATATCCGGAACATAAATGTAAACACTGTCCGTCGACAGCACAGATTGAGGAAAGCGAATCTCTTGAAGCAATTATTGAAGACAATTGATTTGTCAAATTGATAGAACTATGTAGGCCTCTACTGGCCAAAAGCAGAAGGAAAGCAGAGGAATCTGCTTTTTCCTTTTTATCGTGTTATGTACATTATTGTTAGCCTTTTACTTTCTCTCTTTTCGATGTAAATTATTAACGTTGCTTTAGTATCTTTTGCTTTTTGATTGCCGGCCACTTGGCTTTGGCAGTTTCTCTTTTCCATCCCTATATAATGTAAAACGATTGAGCTTTCAGCTCAGATTGACTCATATGAAATAAACTTCTCTTTTTAGATATCCCTCTTTCTCTCTCATTGCATTTCGCCTGCAGATTGACGTTTAAGCATAAGCGGAGACCTAAAAGGTATGTCTAATATTGAAGTTATTTCATGCCTTAGTTGTTTACACATCGCTTTAAAGTTAATCAGTTTCTTTTTGCACATATGTTTTACTCAATTACCTTCATACGAAGTATCTCAATTTATCTATGATTGTTCTTTTCATAATTTTAATCCATTATTATTTCAATACCTCTTTGATCTCTGTTTTGATCCAGACAATGACTATCATAATCTGGAATAAATGCGTTTTGGATTAATGCGTACTTATTTTGAACAAAAAGAATATTTAAAAGAATTAATTGAGATTACATATATAAGAGATAATCATTATAATCATGTTATCGAACAAAATCAATTATATGTTGAACAAACTCCAGTTACTCCTTTTAACTATGAAGATATTAAACATCGGTTATATATTATTTCTTCTTTTTTTCTAATTTAAAAAAAGAAAATAAACAGCGACGCAAGTAGTATAGACAAGAAATCAACCAATTAATAGACTAATTATTTCATTCTTTCCACCGCAGATGGAGTCTGGTTATTTTGAGCGAAAACGTTACTTGAAGCAAGCTATTTAAGAGACATATACTAACGAAGCAAAACTAAATGCAATAATTTAAAGATATAATGAATCAAAGGAAAAATCTCGCACCAGTCTTGATGCTCGGATTTATCAAGCTATGTATGAAGATACTGGAATCATTAATAGAGCTTAGGATTTAAAAGAAATGGTTATTGCATCAAGAAGGTTTTATGAAAAGATGATTAAAAAACTTATAGATTAAAACTCTCTGTAATTCTACTGTACGACTTTTCATTCAATAAAGAAGTTTTTCATTATGCATTATTTTGAATATAAAGCCACCCTTAAACAACAGATTAAAAATAGTTTGGAAATGACAAAAAATCATAAATTTTATATTAACAAATGTAAAATAAAATTAGAATAAGCTATACAGAAAAATGATATTCCCCTAATTCTGGCATTACAACATCGTTTATGTATTTTACGTCATGTTCAATATAATAATCGACAACATTTGAAACATGATAGAAAAGAAATCTCTTGATTAATTGCTTAAAAATGTTTTTTAGTTTCATTATCTGTACTCTTGTTTGTTTATTTATTATGTTTTTATATGCTCAAATTTTATTTAAATTCATAGAAATATGTTATTTTGTCTTTTATAATTCAAGTACTTTTATTTCATTTCTACACATTGTATATCAATTAGGACTAACTAATAGAATCCAACAATATTTAATAGTACGTTGTTTAAATTTTCGATCTTCATAGTTAAAAGGAGTAACTGGAATTTGTTCAACATATATATATGTATACACACACACATATAGGTGATCTTGAATAGATATATGTGTAACTATATATATATATATGAAAGATCAGGCTATACAATAGGTTGATGAAGGAAAATTAAGAAAAAGGACTAGGCTCAATTTCTACCAGTCCTTTTGCCGTTTTGTATGTCATTTAATAAGAAGATTTTCTATTAAGGTTCTTCTTCCTCTTTCTCCCCTCTCTAAACTATACTCTATTGTTGGACTTCTATTCTTCAATCACAAGATATAAGTCGGGCAACCTTTGACTAAAAGAAGGGAATAGCAACACTAAGTTTTTTCATAACTCCCTTTTAGTAAGAAGAAAATTCAACAAAATCTCTTACCTTATAAACATATAAGCACTGAAAGACCTTGTATGTAATTTCTTCAAAGGTATTTTAGGCACTAATGTTAATATTTATGTCTCTGTGTAAGAATTAAAGCCTCTGTTTCCTTAACCAATCACTATAGACGAAGCCTCAAAATTCAATAAACTTATAACTGGCTAAGAAATCAAGAATGTCAATTTTAGCATTGTTGCTAATAAAGTGCCTTGCCTAATATCTTTAATGTAAAATTCTTCCAAAAATCTTATAATCTTATTAGGGACACAATCACAGAAGTTGTTATGGAGCTTTAAACAAGGTACAATGTTTAAAGAGATAAGTAAGTCACACATATTTGATTTCAAAATTCTTAATGCCTCAAGCTTAACTAACATAGGCCAATCTCATATTGTAATATGGTGTACAAAATCATCTTTAAGCTATTGGCTTCAAGGCTCAAAGTAATCATAAAAGAGGTTGTTAACCCTTGCCAAGGTACTTTTGTCCCTAGGAGAAAGATTAGGGGCAATATCCTCGTAGCTCATGAAATTTTAAACAATTATCATATGAAAAAAGGAATTCAAATTTATACCTTAAAGATCAAATTCTGTAAAGATTTTAACTTGGTTAGTTAGAAGTTTATTTTATGTATCTTAGAGGGTAGGGGATTTCCTTCACCATTTATAAGATGGATTAACCAATGCATCTCTACACCATTTTATGGCATTTTAATCAAAAGGAAACCAATCAAGACCTTTAAGAGAGTCAGGGGTTGAGACAAGATGATCCTTTATTCCTTTTTTTTTTTTTTCCATAAGATAGAAATTTTAACTCGAATCATTTTTACCAATATAAACAAGAACATAATGTTTAGGTTCCATTAAATATGTTTCAAGCAACATATTTTTAATATTTCATTCGAGGATGAGCTTTTTCTACTTTATGATGTTAAACTTAAGTCTATTTCAATCCTAAGTGAGTCCTTGAAAGAAAGAGCCCTAGCCCTCTTAATTAACCTTAGTAAAATTTGCTTCCTTATCTCTTCATGATTTTTAATGACAAGTGAGCAATTAGCATCTCTAATATGGTTTTAACAATATCAATTGCTTTTTAAGTACCTAGGCATACCAATCACCTCAAAGAAACTAAAATATACCGATTACTAACTACGTGTGAGCCTAATTCACAGAGGTTAAACAATTGGCTAATCAGGTGCTTGAGCTATATTGGCATACTTCAATTTGTCCAAGTAGTCTTTTATAATATGCATATATAATAGGCATCACGTCTTCATTTACATAATAAGCTGATCAAAAATATTGATAAATTGATAAAGAACTTCATCTAAACGGATAAAAGAGAAAAAGTTACTAAAGTTAAAGTTAAATGGTCCGAAGTTTACACACATAAGGAAGATGGAGGACTAAGAATCAAATCAATTAGAGTTATTAATGAAATGATGCTAACTAAGATGTTATGAAAGCTTCTAATAAACAAAGAATTCCTATGGTTTAAATGAATGAATAATGATTTTCTTAAGGGAGAAAGTAATAGAAATTAGAAAGCATTTGGAAGATAAAGACTAAGTATAACATTTCATATACTCTCAAACACTTGCTAACACCGAGGGATAAAATAAACAACATTAAAATTAGAGTTTGTAATGGGAAGCTCAGAAGGTTTCGGTATGATAATTAGCATGACCCGAGACCTTTTCATAAGCTTATACATTTCAACAATATAAGAGTAGGCATGCTTGATAATGCAAAAGATGAAGTCAATATTGACAATTAAGGAATGCCTAATTACAACTCCAGTTATGGTATAAGACTTAATATGCTAGTCAAAACACAAAACTATGAAGTTTACTAACAAACATGCATGAGATTTTTTTTAAGAATCTCACCAGATAGCTCAATGGGGTAAATTAGTGTGGCATAATAATAATCGTCTCAAATCCTCATTTAACTTATGATTGCCAATTAGATAGATACTATAGATAAATGATAAGACTCAATTTAACCTCACGTAACAATTAGTCAAAAAAAAAAAAAACCTCACATAACAATCTAATATGCTTACTTTGTCAATATGAAAATGAAATAACCACATTTTTTAAAACTATAATTACTCATCATTGCTATGGGAGACTGTGTTTTCTTTGTGTAACGTTTAACACAATGCAAACAATTGAACTAAAATAATTGGACGGGTTTACGAAAGTCAGGGTTTAAAGAAAGAAGACACGTCAGTATTTGAAATAACATTTAGCTTCACAATTTATTTGCTATGAAAAGAAAAGAACATCATAACCTTTAAGAATGTCAATATGAATGAACAATCTCTCTCCTTAATGCTACAAATTGGATCAAAGAAATGTTAATAGCAATAAACATGGTCACTAGAATGAGTAGAACTAAATCAAAAGTAGATATGAGCCGTGGAGAATCCGGACATTTTCAAACCAAACTTTCCCTCAAGTTCAAGCCAAATTTTGAGCCTCACATGTAATCACATTTTGGATTGTCTTCCTTTTGCTAACTTACAGAACCAACAGTTGCATTGCCAACGATATGCTCCCTTTGCGAATTCTTATTTAATACATACAATTCAACTTCCAGAAAGAAAACTAAAAAACAAAATTAAGGTGCTGTAAGAAAACCGAGAAGTATTCACAGGCTCCTAAACTTCTACACTTTTTCCCAATTGGATCTTTAAACTATTTCCCTTTTCAGTTGAGTCCTATTTCTTTTGTCTGCAACCGAGCCCCAGCACTTTTTTAACTATCTTCGTTAGTTCATTTATTTATTTCAGACCCTACTGCACTATCACATGGCTGCCGTTACTGGACATCATCTTCTCCAACCACCGTCACCCTTTTTCACCAAAATCAAAACGTCCCACTCTATCACCAAACTTGCATTCTCAGCAACTCATTCCAAATTACGCTCCAAGGTTTTTCCCAATTTCACCCGCAGCTCCGCAGTCCCTTTCTGTTCTTCCTCCTCGGCCCAAACCAATCTCTCTGAGGTAATTTCACCTTTTCGTTTTTATTCTCTTTCTATATTTCAATTTCTTGAACGCTGCTACCTGTTAAATGTTCCGTCTTTTGCGTAGAAAACGACAGTCTTGGGTCTTCTCGACTATCTCAACGAGTCTTGGACGCAGTTTCACGCCACTGGTACTTACCTTTTGATACTCATGTTTTTATAAGTACGTGCTTCACATTTACGCTTTGAATTTGCTGGGACGCCGGCTTTTGTTTCCATATTTAGATATTAGTGTTTTTTGTGGGTCTGCAGCTGAAGCAAAAAGACAATTGATTGGGGCGGGTTTTGAGCTGCTAAATGAGAAAGATGAATGGCAGCTTAAACCAGGTGGCCGCTACTTCTTTACTCGAAACATGTCTTCCTTGGTTGCTTTTGCCATTGGTGACATGTGAGTCAATGCACACTATCTCATCCCTATTTTTACTTCTTTTTTTGTGGTATATATATCTCAACTTTTCTCAATTTAATTGGAAATTCATTGGAGGATTAAGAAAACAAAAAGGTTCTTTTAGTTTTGTAGGTATGCTCCTGGGAATGGTTTTCATGTGATAGCTGCGCACACAGACAGCCCGTGCTTGAAACTCAAACCAAAATCTGCATCTGCCAAGTCTCAATATCTGATGGTAAATGTACAAACTTATGGAGGCGGTTTATGGCACACTTGGTTTGATAGAGACTTGAGTGTTGCAGGAAGAGTCATAATTAGAGATCGTGAAAATTCTTTTCTGCACAAGCTTGTCAAAGTTCAAAGACCTTTACTGCGTATACCATCGTTGGCCATTCATCTTGATCGGTACATGCTTCTGCCTTATCTCTTAAT
Source organism: Erythroxylum guanchezii (assembly GCA_025629825.1). Lineage (NCBI taxonomy): Eukaryota > Viridiplantae > Streptophyta > Magnoliopsida > Malpighiales > Erythroxylaceae > Erythroxylum > Erythroxylum guanchezii. Next base: position 23,011,747 of record JAOTAX010000004.1, read on the forward strand.
ATTGTTGTTTATGAATATTTAGTTGTTCCATTCCTATTTATATTAATATAAATAATCAATTAATTTGGATGGGGCTCTTCTGTTGTAACATGTGAATATGTTAGAGGTGGTTTCACAAGTTTATGTTGCAATTTTCTTTTATCTGAAGACTGCAAATTGTTTTTAAATATTATAGCACCAGCACCATTCCACTTAAAATATTCATTAAGAAGTAGACACCACACTTCATATAAGATAAAACCAAACCTAAAATCTTGTCAAAGTCCCTTTATTTATTGGTTAAAATGACCAACAATATGATTCATTTAACCAAAAAATAATAAATGTTTTATTCCGTTGCAAGTTTCTATTTTGAGTAGAGGCAGCAAATTCAAGCATGAATTCGGAATATCAAGAAAATAACTTTTGATTAGAATATGCAAATCCACTTGTAAAGTTCCATGAGATGATAGTAAGTAGATATCAATGAAAATTAGTTCTGCAAGATATTTATATACTGGCTTTTAACTTTTTTTGCTTTTCCTTTGATTTATCAGCAAAGTGAACACAGAAGGATTTAAACCCAACCTAGAGACGCACCTCATCCCATTACTTGCAACAAAGGTTCAGGAAATGTCTCCAGATCCAAATGAGAAAAATGAGAAAAATACTGCTTCTTCTTCAAAAGCAGCTCACCATTCACTACTCATGCAGGTATGTCCATTTTTCTTCAGTATCTGAGATAACTTGTGTCAAAGATACACATGGACTATGATAAATTGAGGTTGTGGAATTAGACTTGAGAGCAGCCTTTCTATGCATTGTTCAATATGCACCTTTAAGGAAATTAACTTCTACAAAAGTTTCACTAGAATTATCTTTTCTGATAAAAAAATGTTGCAAAAAATAGTTGCTTGATTTTACAGTTGTTATTTTGCTCTTCTGTTAATTAGAAAAAAAACATCAAGATAAATCAATCATGGTGCTATCATAGTCGATGACGTAATGTGCTAATTCTTGGGTGTTGGCTTACATTGCTTAGCTAAAAACTATTATGTGGATTGCAAATGGGTGGTTGCCTAACCATAAATTTGAGACAACATTCTAGTTTGTTCTTTTATAAATTGATGTACCTTTAAGAAGTCTAAAGGAGATGAAAATTCAGTAGGGGAGAAGAGAGACGATAGAAAACAAAAAAAATGCTTTTCGAGACAAGAAAGTCTAAAGGCAAAACATGTGATCCTCAAATTAATGTACATTAAAATGATTATTGAAAGTGATTAAGATCACAATGATAATGGAAATAAGGGAGAAGTCAATAATATGCTAGTGTGTTTAATTGTTACCGTAAATTGAATTTAAGATAGCAATGATGTACTGATAATATTCGCAAATGCGCTTATTTTCTTCAAAACTAATCTTGCCTTATTGCAGGTTTTGTCAGAGGAATTAAGTTGCAATATTGAAGATATAGTGAGCGTTGAGTTGAATGTTTGTGATACACAACCAAGCTGCCTTGGGGGTGCAAACAACGAGTTCATATTTTCTGGAAGATTAGATAACCTTGCTTCAAGTTATTGTGCATTAAGAGCTCTTATTGATTCATGTCAATCGTCCAATGATTTGTCAAATGAACTTGCTATTCGCATGGTTGCGTTATTTGACAATGAAGAGGTAATTGCTTTCTGCCTCAGTTTCTCACGGAATGTCAAATTAACTTTTATTCCCATTATAGTAACAGTTAAAGTAAGTTGCATTAATTTATTCCCATTATAGTAATAGACTAATAGGTAAAGTAAGTTGCATTAATTTCTAAAAAATAATACTATGTTCCATCACATTAAAACTTAAATAAATAATGTTTGCTTTTTCCTAAGTCCATAGAATATAAAAGGCAACCTTATAGCGTATAGTGGAGGGCTAATCGGTGGATACTCATGGTTTGGTTGTCCTTAGGTGGCCATAGTGTACTATTTTTCAATGTTAGTTACAAGGTTGACTTGGCTTGTATTCATTAGTCCTCAGTGTAGCTTTAACTACAAGTAATATGTTTATGCACTTCATTTCAACTCTTTCCAGCTCATAAATTTTATTTTCAACTACTACTATTTAGGTTGGTTCAGGTTCAGTTCAGGGTGCTGGTGCACCAACAATGTTTGAGGCTATGAGACGTATTATTAGGTGCTTAGGGCATAACAAGGTTGAAGAAGGTGCAACTGAGCGTGCTATTCGACAATCTTTTCTTGGTATATTAACCTTTTTGAGTTAGCATATTGAAGTTTAGGCCTTGATCTTAGTTTTATTGGAAGGTGGTTTTTTTATTCACATATTTTGGTTTAGAACCAAGAATCTATTAAGAGTTTAGTTGTTTCTAATTAATCAACTATTCAATTTGCATATTGAAAATCTCTTCTAAGATCTGACATTTAGATCAACTTTATGATCAAAAAGTTGGCTCATAAAATCTTTTCTGTGTGTAGTGTCTGCAGACATGGCTCATGGAGTTCACCCAAATTTTATGGACAAGCACGAAGAGCATCATCGACCTGAAATGAGAAAGGGACTAGTTATAAAGCACAATGCCAACCAGCGCTATGCTACCAGTGGAATCACTGCTTTTCTTTTCAAAGAAGTTGGGAAACTGCACAACCTTCCTACTCAGGTAATGGCATACTATTAGTAAGTTAATCCACCTTTTCCTTATTTATCATGTTTTGTTACTGGCACATCGGATGCTTTAGCCTCCATGACTGGCAAATAGTTTTACTTGAATACTTATCATACCATCATCTGTGTGCTTTGTCACATTAGTGATTAGTAGAGACTCTACGACTAAGGTGGCAAGGTTGTTAGGATGTCAACTGTATATTTGGTTGGTCAGAAAGTAGGAAGGGGATATGCAGAGAATGTATTAAGCAGAAGTGTGAGTGAAGGAGAGTGGCACCTCTTGAGTGCTGCCTCTGGCTGTTTTTTCTTCTTCTATTTCTGTTTCAATGAAAGACCTGCCATACTAATAGCTAGTTTTCTCTACTCTCCTATAACGCTTCTCTATTTCTTTTTATCTTATCTTTTGTTTTCTAACTTCAATCTTCTGTTTCCTGGGGGACCATACCAAATTGGTAGTAGAGCCAGTTTTGAAGCTTGGGGCATGCCAGTGACTAGGATGGAGGGCAGGGTGGAAAACATAGAAAAAAGTTACCGGTGATTGAGAGTCACCTTTCCCATCTTGACTCCCATGTTTCTTCTCTATCTCAAAAATTGGATAAGGTTTTGAACGCTATCCACAAGGGCTCCCTAGCCACAGGGAAGAGCATAGCAAAATCATGTAGGAACAAAACCAAGTCCAGTGATGAAATCAACACGTTTAATTGAAGGATCAAATACCCTTATTCTAGTCTACCATAAGAGGTACGATAGGAAGTTGGAGATGCCCATTTTTTAAGGAGGGTTGACCCCACTTCATGGGTTTTGTAGATGGAGAGATATTTCTTGGTGAAGCAGCGAAGAAAAGCAAAAGAGTTGGAGGTAGCAGGAGTGTGCCTTTGTGACGCTACCCTATCATGTTTGCAGTGGGAAGAAAACCAACGACCCATCTTAACTTGGGACAAGCTAAAGAATCAGTTGTTGAGAAGGTATTTACCCAAGCGATTAGGAACGCAACAACACCGACTGTTGTCATTGCAACAAACATCCACGGTTATTTAGTATCGGAAGGAGTTTGAGTTACTGACCATTTCATTAAAGCATCTAGACGATGATTCGTTGGTGGCTATGTTCCTTAATAGGCTAAAAGAGGGGATCAAAGGTGAGCTAATGAAAATGAATTGCATTTGAATATTGGATTTAATGGAGGCAGCTAAATTGGTAGAAGAGGAAAATTCAATTTTGTGCCCAGCCCAAGTCGGTGATCCTACCAACAAATAGAATAAAGCTCAAGTCACTAGCAATCCGACTGCTACTTATAACCAACTTTGATACTTAACCTAGACCTCAAAACCCAACACAACACAAGTGCACTTAACTTTTAGCTTACTACGACAACAAACTCACCTTCGAAGCGTACCACTCACACCCCAAGTAATCCTAATTCACTCTACAAACGTATGTCATTAGCTGAGATTCAATCCAAGAGGGATAAAGAGTTGTGTTTCAAGTGTGATGAAAAATAACACATTGGGTATAGGTGTAAAAATCATGAACTAAAAGTTATAGCAGTCGTTGATGAAGAGAATAAGGGAGAGCTAGTAATGGAGGAAGGGCAGGGGGACGTTGAGGAATTATTGCGGGTGGGACTAACTATATACTCAGGTGGGATTCACCTCCCCACACTCAATGAAGCTTCGGGGGCAAGTAGCAGGCCAAGAGGTAATCATCCTCATCAATTGTAAAGGCTACTCACAAATTTATGAGTGAACGTATGGTATCAAAAGTGGGTATTCACATCATGGAAAAAAAATCTATGGTGTTGCAATGGATACAGGAGTGCCGGTCTCGAATAAGGGAATTTGCAAAAGGGTTAGTGTTATAAGTCCAAGGACTAATAGTAGTGGAGGGTTTCTTGCCATTCAAATTGGGGGGGTTTGGATGTGATTTTAGGGCTCAGATGGCTTTTTGCGATTAGATATATGAACTTCGATTGGCAGTCTTTTACAATGAAGATACTAGTGGGTGGAGATGATGGTGCTACAAACCTAGGCTTAAGCAAATTAGCTGCCTCCCTCAAAACCATGGTTAAAACAATTTGACAGGAGGGACAAGGGATTATGGTTGAGTTGGGTAAGATGTCTGTAAAGGAAGATAAGCAAGGGGGTTGGATCCCTAAGATGGTGAGGGAACTTCTAGAAGAATTCACGGAAGTTTTACAGTGGCCAAATGAGCGACGCCCTCGGCAGGAGAAGAGCCACGCCACAAAATTAATTTGCAACCTGGGACAAATCCTGTCAATGTGCGCCTTTACAAGTATCTGCATGCTCAAAAAGATGAGATGAAGAAGTTGATGAGGGAGATGTTGACTGTCGGGATCATCCAACCAAGTATAAGTCCTTTTTAAAGTTTGGTACTCTTAGTGAAGAAATATGTAGTTGGAGATTCTGCGGTGATTATCAAGATCTTAATAAGGTTACAGTCCCCGACTAATTCAATCCTAACTGTAGATGAACTATTCGATGAGTTGAAAGGGGTCAGGCTATTTTTAAAGTTGGACTTAAAATCAGAGTATCATGAAATTCAAATGAAGGCTGGGGATGCCCCAAAAACTACTTTCTGCACCCATGAGGGGCACTATGAATTTTTAGTTATGTCATTTGGCTTAATTAACTCCTCAGCTATTTCTCAATCTATAATGAACACTATCTTCAAGCCAATGTTAAGGAAGGGAGTTTTAGTCTTTTTCAACGACATTCTAGTCTATAGCCACTCAATAGGAAGACCACCTGCAAAAACTATGGAAAGTCCTTTCTACTTTCAAGACTCATCACCCATTTAAGTATCTAAAAAGATGCATTTTTTGCAAAGGTTGAATTGAGTATCTGAGCCATATCATAAATGAAGAGGTGGTGTTTGTTGATCCTGACAAGGTACGAGCAAGAGAATAGTGGCCTCTGTCGAAGGACTTGCGAGAGCTGAGAGACTTTTTGGGGTTAACGGGTTACTACTAAAGATTTGTCAAGGATTATGGAAAAATAGTTTCTCCTTTAACGGACTTGCTAAAAAGGGACACATTTAAGTGGAATGAGGTAGCCACTGGAGCAATGTATAAACTAAAACAAGCTATGGTTCAATTGTCAATCCTAGCTTTCTCCGATTTTAATGAAATGTTTATAATTGAAATTGATGCTTCTAGATTGGGACTTGGGGTTCTCTTGATGCAAGGGAGCAAACCGTTGGCTATTTTGGGTCAAGCTTTAAAAGGGTGAGCACAATTGAAATCAATATATGAACGAGAACTTATGGCCATCGTATTTTCCATCTAATAATCGCAACATTACTTGTTAGGCAAGGTTTCTGGTCTGAATTGACCAGCAAAGTTTGAAGCACCTACTTGAGCAAAGACTTGTAATTGAGGAGGTCCAATGTTGACTGACAAAACTGCTTGAGTTCAAATTTGTTATAGAATATATGCTAAGGGGAAAGAAAAAGGCATCAAATGCCCTTTCTCAAATGCCTGAGATTTTGAGTATTACAGTTTCCCGTTGCATTGATGTAGCAGCCTCCAAGAAGAGGTAGATAAGGATCCTATATTTGTAAAAATAAAGCTAGCATTGTAGGCTGATCCAAATTGCAATTCAAGGTGGAGCTTGGTGCAAGGCCATCTTAATTACAAAGATTGGCGTGTGATCTCCAAAACTTCAAAACCATTTCCACATATTTTAGCCAAGTTTCATGGCAGCTTAGTGGGGGTACATTATGGTTTTAGACTTGTAACTGGATTATGGACGAGTTATATTGGGATGAGATGAAGGCTGAAATCAAGAAACATGTGGACAACTATGGGATTTGCCAATAAAATAAGTCAATGTCACAATCTTTGGCAAGAATACTACAATCCCTACCTATTCCTGAGTAGGTGTGAGGGGATGTTTCAATGTAGAAGGCTTGCCTAAATCAATTGGGTTTAATGCAATCATGGTGACGGTGAACATGTTCAATAAATATGTCCATTTTATTGCTCTTAAACATCCATCCTCGGTTGCAGTAAATGTAGAATTGTTTGTCCAACATATAGTCAAGCTCCATGGGTTTCCATCATCAGTTGTTTCTGATTGGGACAAAATCTTCATTAGTAATTTTTGGAATGAGCTATTACGTCTTACAATGGACTCAGTTGCGTCAAAGCACTACCTACCACCCCCAAACAGATGAGTAGACAAAGTTGATTAACTTTTGCCTAAAGACTTATCTGCGTTGCTTTGCCAATAAGCAACCCAAAACTTCGAGTAGGTGGTTGTTATTACACCCTTAAGTCCTAATTACATAATCGTGCAAGCATTAGGAAGCCTTGACTAATGTTTGACACTTGAGGCGATAAAAGAAGGCAAAGACTTCTGAATAGGCAAGGAAAATGGGCATTGTCGATGAGTTGACGTGCATTGATGCACATTGGTGGAAATCTTTGATGAAATGCAATATTCGGATGTAAGACCAAAAGATAGCTTAAGATGAACCTTGAGTTAAAGGTTAGCTAGATTACATGCATAACGGAGACATGTGGGAGGTCTAAGGAGTTAATGTGTGCTCAAATAAATGGACAATGACTAATGGACTTAACATGGTTAAGCATTGAATCGGACCAGTGTATTATGAAATGCTTTAGGCTTGGATGACTCATCATTAATGGATAGAGATCAAGGAGAGATCTTGGATGATGTGGCAGATAGGATCATAGTAGATATATATCAGTTTTAAAAGATAAAGACCATGTGAGGGGATTATCTGAAGATAGTATAGTTCTTTATGGATATGGATGTATCATTGCTAGTTAAATGTAATTTTTTATCTTGTTAGTTGTGATATAGCTAAATCCTATTAGATAGAGACCCATTTACATTGGTCTATCATCCAATTGATTATTGTGATATAATCTAGTTGAGATGATCTAGTTAATTCAGTTCAATTATGATTCTGAATTGTAAAGTCAAATGTGTTTATAAATAGCCTATTTGAGTTGTACTCCTAGTGAACGGAGAGATAGGTGGGAAGGGAACACATTGAGAGGGAGTATTCCTTTTTATAGTATTGGGAAAGTAATAAACGAACGGTTGGGGACAACACAAGAAAGAGTAAAGAAGCAGGCAGATTCACACTGACCAGAAGTTCAATTTTAGACAGGTGATTTAGTTTATTTGAAACTTTGTCCCTACCGTGGTAGGTAATTGGCAAAGAAGGAAAATGAGAAGTTGTCTCATGGTTAGTTTGGCCCTTACCCTATTCTACAAAAAATTAGTTAGGTTGCCTACAAGCTAGGACTGCTAGATTCTGCCCTTTCATCTTGTGTTCCATGGGGGGTGTGGGAATCAAAGGAAAGGCCCATTTGGGTCTACCCTCCATGTTGACTATCCGCCTATATTTCTTCTTTGTTTGTTTTGTGATCTAGTACAATTCTAAATGGCTGAGATGGCAAGATTGCTAAGATGTTAAGAGGTATATTTGGTGGGCAGAAAGTAGGAAGGAAATATATAGAGAATGAATTAAGAAAAAGTGTGAGTGAAGTAGAGTAGTGGAACCTTTTGGATGTTGCCTTTGGCTATTTTTTCTTCTTTTCATTTCAATGAAAGACCTGCCATTCTAACAATTATTTTTCTCTACTCTCCTATATCACTTCTTTGTTTCTATCTTAAATCTTATCTTTTGTTCTCTAACTTCGATCTTGTGTTTCCTGGGGGAGCATACCACACTTATAACTTATTGTAATAATGAAGATCTGTTCTTTTATTTGATCGTTTGGACTATTATCCTATAATCTTAGTTGATCCTCTTATGAGCTTTGAATAAAATGATGATAATTTATGTTTATGGCATATCATTAGCGATGATACAGAGCCACTTTATTGAACTTCCTGGGAATAGATTCGACTCTCGTCTGATTGCTTTTCGCCAACTACCTCTGTTTTCTTAATCCCTCATCCTTTAATCAGTTAAGCTCAACAAGTAATTTCTTAACCCATTTGAAAAGATACTTTTATATTTAAATAGGTGACAGTGTTGGGAGTTTTGTGTGGCCTGCTATATCCTATTTGAAGTGAATTACATCTTCAATTGTTTGTTTCCTTATGATTCGCTCTATGCACTTTGTAAAAACTACACCTGATTTGGTAATTGTCAGGAATTTGCAATGAGGAATGATATGGGATGTGGGTCCACGATTGGCCCCATTCTTGCTTCAGGTGTCGGTATACGTACTGTAGATTGTGGCATTGCTCAACTTTCAATGCATAGGTAAGATATTGACCACTTTATTGGATGTTATGGTGTGTGTTCCTTGTTTGGGAAGTCAGAATCTAAAAGAAAGTCAACCAAGTGCAAAAGCTTTGAAAGACAAAACAATTATCTATTTTGACTTAGATATTAATTACTTTCATTGGGCATTTTCTAATAGATGCATGAAATACCAAATACTTCCTTTGAGAATCAAAAATTGCCAATTGCTTCTGCATTCTAATTGAACTATTTTCACAAGTAATATTCATTGGTAGCAATGTCACAAATTTGCATTCTTATTCTAATACGCTAAAGTTTGCTATTGAAGGTCATGTCATCGGTTAGTTCTAGTAGAGTCATATCAATTTTTATTATCTCCTCTAGTATTTTTTAGGCCTTCATTTTTTCTCTTACAGTTTTAAAGTATAATCTCTTTACATCTTCTCATTGGAGGATCAGGGTATCTCATCCTAATATATTTGAATCACCTAAACTTTATCTTTCTTAATTTTTCACTAATATTAGTAACCTTTAATTTGTCTCTTACCATCACATTTCTAACTTATCTCTTCTAATAAGGTTGCACATTTAACGGAACATCTTCATCTCTGCCACTGTTAGTTTATGGCTATGCACATGTTTCATAAGACAACACTCTGCTCTATAGAATATGACTGGCCTAATCGTTAAACGATACAATTTACCTTTAAACTTGAGTAGTATCTTTTTGGCACATAAAGTTTTTGATGTATTTCTCCATTTAGGTAACCTTGATCTAATATGGTGAATTATGTTTTCATCAATCTTGTCATTGCTTTGGATGATAGATTTTAGATACTTAAAAACAATCTTTTTATAGTATAACTTCTGAATCAATTTTTACTTCGACATTAGAAACCACCTTATGACTTGAAAAGTTATATTCTAAGTATTCAGTTTTAGTTCTGCTCAATTTAAAGCCCTTTGACTCTTACATAGCCCTCTAAAATTTTAACTTAATATTGACACCTTCTTTTGTTTCATTAATTAAAATAATATCATCAAGAAACAATATATACTAAGGCACATCCCTTTGGATATTCTTGATGAACTTATTCAATACTACTGTAAACAAAAAGGAGCTTTATGAGGAGCCTTAGAAAAATGTTTTGTATCTCCTCCTATTATTGTCACTCTAATTTTTATACTTTCATACAATCCCTAATAATCCGTATATAGGTCATAAGAATTATTTTAATTTTTGAACACCTCCACATGATTTCTCCATTTAACATGTCATATGTCTTCTCTAAATCAATAAAAATCATGTGTAAGTTATGCTTGTTTTACTTGTACTATTCTATATCTTCTAAAGAGATATAAATCTTCTATCTTCAATCTTTTTCGTATAAAACTAAATTTCTCCAAGATAAAGAGCATCCCTCTCACTCACCTTCTCCCATAACTTCATGATATGGCTAACAGTTTTGTTTCCTGCAAATTATAAGAGAAAGCAACTTATTTTGAGTTTGAATTTGAGCACTAATGAGAAACAAATTTCTTAATGCTATTCAAAATCCTTGAGATTATCTCTACCAACTAATATGATCTCTTTTTCCTTCCTCGTATGAGAAACTTAAAAAAAAGCATTTTCAAGCATATAATTATTTATTGATTTACTTGTACCTCCTCTATGAATGTGCATACTCAATTTCTACTAACAAGCTATCAACTTTGAGAATGATCATTTATTTCGCGGTCTTTCCAATGGGAAATGCAAATTTCCGTGGTATAATTCATTTTTCATTCAACTGAGCTACGACAGAACAGTTGCATCCTTGCAATGATGCTTGCAAGTGATTTTCTCATTGCTTTACAGTTGGCATAATCTTGTTTTCTCTTGAACTGCAGCGTGAGAGAAATATGTGCTAAGGAAGATATAGACATTGCTTACAAGCATTTCAAGGCTTTCTACCAAGATTTTTCAAGGATAGACAAGAAGCTTCAAGTTGATTGAATGTACATGACGTTAGTACTTTCTGAATTTTGTTAGGAAGAAACAAAGATATAGCAGAAGATTTCATTTATTTCTTCATCAGTCACTAGTTGCTTTACAAGCATGTTCTGGTCGCCTGGAACAAAGATTTTTATATTCAAGGACACATAAGTAGAGAATATTGATGGGCTATGCAGTGCTGACTCTTGGCATAGACAAGAAATAGAGGATTATGAACTGACCATCTTTATATATTCAGAGTTTGTTTGTCTCGGTGTTAGTTGAGGTCAAAAATAAGCTGCCGTCAAGCTCTATATCTTAGTTTGCCTTGGATAGTTTCTGCTGCAGCACGGAACGTAGAGCCTGATTTTCTTGGTTTAGACGTGCTGCTTTCTTCCTTAGCATCTTATTTTGCTGGCTCATATAGAAGTTCTGCAGATACAGCTGTGAATTTATCTCCTCCATGTTGAGTTGCTACTGTTGCCTGTAAAACACACGAACAAAAACCATAACCTTAATAGCTCACGGGGTGGATCCTAACTCCAAAGGAAAACTAATCTTCCACACAATATTAAAGGGATTACTAGTCCATATGTTTGCCTTATGTTGAAGTAACGCAACATCAGGACATGAGAGAAAGAAAAGATTAAGATATTGGACTAAAAATAGAGTAATAATTGAGTGAAACATACCTGTATCATAGGAAAGAAGAATTGGAAGACACTACGCATCCAAAATATGTGGACACGTGTGTATATATAGAGTTGAATGAAACAAAGGAAGGGTGGTATGGGCTAAATGGAGAGTTTACTAGAAAACATACGAAAGCCATCATGTCTACCTTTTTCCTGAAGGAGTAGATTATGTACAAGGACTTTAACCGTTTGGTGTGCAGGAGTCATCACTTCCATTCAACAGAGAGAATTTTGATAGAGTTGTTAAAGCAGTGGACGTAGAAGGGATGAGAGGATAGGGGCGGCGAAGGTGTACATAAACAAGTAAAAGCGCGTTTATGAGGCATGCATGTTGCAGGTAGAACACAATAAAATCAGAAAATTATCTAGTAATCTTTGGCCGCTACATTGATCACATACTGAGATGATGCGTATTCATCTTTTGCACTTTAAGAATAAAGGAAAACAATAGTTTTTTACAGCTCATTCTTCCTTTTCTTCGGCAAAACAACGCTAAAGAGCTAATACATATGCATACGCGACATAGAGTGATACCGGAAGACTTAATACGGTTGGGTGATGAAAACACAATCCCATAATAAATTAACAGTAGAAATATATTAATGGATAAATATTTTTAATATCCATATAATACATATATTAATCATTTCCTTATTCCGCCTCACCAAGGACCTCGCAAACCATGTGAGAGCTCCCAAAAGCAGACTGCCACACATCTATCCTCATTCGAACAGGCCAAGCTTTAGCAAAGTCTTGGTTCCATGATTGTGCTGTTATCAGAAGGACGACAAGTAAATACTATGCATGAAATCAGAAATTTATGTCCAACCCTGAAAGTAAGATGTAAAACAACCTAGAGGGCAGAGAGACGAAATGAAAAGTACCTCCATTCAGCCTGAGGATATGCGTGCCCAGCTTGGGCAAATCCTTTCTTGAATTTCTTTCTTCGTCATCACCAAGCAGTGCTTCTCTGCAATGCCATTGTGCTTCTTTATCCAACATCGTGAATGAAGAAGCTACAAACAGAACCGAGGCTGATGGAATGGTTCTACACTGATGTTCATCCAATTTTTTCCACTCCAACCAACCTCAGTTCTCTATGCCTGCACCCTGCCAGTTGACATAGTAGCTGCACAAGCCTACCAATATTTGAAATCCAAGTTCCAGATGGCAGGGCACAGGCATGGCCCAAGCCCCTTACCGGGGCCGGGCTAAACCAAAACTCGCCTCAGGTTGCTGCTGATGAGACTTCACAAGACAACATTGATATTCAAAACAACAATCAATACATATCGCAATATGATGTTTTATTCTCTGAAAAAGACAGATTGGTTAATGTTTTTGGTTCGATTACAATGCCAAAATTTGAAGATTATATAATAAAATTAAAAAATGTAAGAGAAAAGATCATCAGACAGTAAATTAATAGTCAACAATAAATAAATCACTTAAGTATAACAATAATTAAAAAAAACTGAAAATTAATAGTCAACAGTAAATCACTTAACAATACTGAAAAACCCCTTCCCGTTATACCGGATAACTCAAATTTAATGTGAAAAGAACAATAACTGAATACCTGTGAAAAAGGTTGAACATGTTCATGAGGATGAACATAAGGTATTCCTGGTCGTTGACAAGGATACTGAGGTGAATGCAAATAAATGGCAGATGTGGATCGTGCACCAACATGATTTGGATTAAATGGTGGTATCATTGTTTCTGGATGACTAAAACCAATTCCAGAAGGTGCTGATGGTGTACCCCAGGGCCCAGGTAAATGTTGAGGAGCTCGTGGTTGTTGTTCTATGGAGCTCTGTGGCCTATGGCTAGACCCAAGTTGAGGAAATTCAGTGTTGTAATTCAATGCAGGGGTGTACATGGGCTGGATGCCATAAGGACCACTACTGAACCCAAATCCAGGATCAAATCTTTGCATGTACCTGGATAGAATTACTATGTAAGGCTAATTTCATAGGAATATAACAGCAGTTGAAGTTAATATCAGTTTTCTCGCAGTTATAGCATAAGCATCCAATAGATACTTTCAATGTGGAACAGATGACGTAATGAACCTTATAACTGTTCACTCATTAGTGAAAAGAATTATTCTAGTAATGTTGACAACATTCTGCAAGGCTAGAGTCTTAGATGTGCATGCTTCTACCCAGAATGATGAGATGCAAAAGTCACATACATTTTTTGCTTCTTCAGTGAAGAATCAAGTGCATTAAGAACAGATTAGTTAATTTTCTTTTTAATGTTTCATTAGTTAGTTCCAAAATAGACATTATATTCTTCACCACATTAACATCATAGTACCTAACAAGTCTGTAAGGACAAGAAGTTGAAATTCTGATATATTAAACAAAATACAAATTAAACTTTACTCAAGGACTAACATTTGAGGCGTTGCATAGGTGGGTCAATGAATCTAATCTAAAGATGCACATTGACTCAGGCACAGGCCTGCAATTAGGCATGGGCACCTAAAGGCCTTGGAGCTCATAAAGCTGTTTAAGAACACAGCGCATAGAAAAATGCTATTAAGCTCTTCCTTCCTCACAAGAAGTAACCTCCAACTTATAAAGAAAAATACCAATAATGCTGTTAAAATCATAAACTAGCAACCAGGATAGCCCACACGGACAACATCAAAAAATCCTTTGCTCCTTTTATTCTCTTCTTCAATACCTCACTGACCTTTTCTTACAGTCCTTAGATAATGTAACCATCTCCTTTTCGATTTCCTTCGGAGAATTACAACAGATAATAAGCCTTTTTTAGTAAATTTTTTTTATTGGCATGTGAAGACACCTTAAAAAGCGTTAATCCACACCAACTAAAGAATGAAGGTTATTACACCTCACTCGTTAGAATGGGAGTCAGCTACTCAAAATGAAGTAATCAAAAAAGCACATCAAAAAGGAAGAAAATTTACAAAATACCTATCATAGCTTCGGTCATAATCAGGATCTTTTCGATCAACTTCACGGTCCCGAAAGATGGCCACTCGGTTGTTTGACTTCCCTCTACCAATTGGCTCCTTCTCTGTGCTACTTCTAACTGATCGACTGCTACTCGTAGAAGGTTCAATCAGATCCCTCCCTAGAGTTATATCTGAAATTACAGAAGGAGATTTATCTTCCATCTTAGGCACACCTAACGAGACATGCAGGGAACCATCTCGCAACGTTGGCTCAACATCTGGTTTCATATTAGCACCACTGCTAGAACTACTAGAGTTAAATATCCGTGCACGAGCCCTATTGTACTCCTCTTTTCTTTCCTCAACACTTTTGGAGTTATTAGACTTAAAGGAATTTGAGTTTCCACTGTTGACATGTTGAGGACGTTTCTGTGGCCTCTGCTTAATTGCAACTTTGAGAACAGCACTATCTTCTGATGGGAAACTTACAGGGATGTCTGCCAGGCGAATCAAAGGAGGTTTACATTCGGAAGTTTTGCGCACTATAATTCTAGAGCCAGAACCATCAGCCAAATTGTTATCCAACAAAACCATAGACTGCAGTGAATAATGCTGGGCTACACGATGTGCAGCCAACCGCAGATATGAAGTAGGTAACTGTTGAAATTCTAGTTGCTGTTGCATTGGATTGCGAATGAACTTTTCAACATCTTGTTCCATCCGAAGAACTGATTAAAAAAAAGCAATGGTTTAATCATATTCTTCTATCACATAGATCATTACATTATGATCACACAAAGGCTTACATTATCAAATGCTGATAAAGAATGCAAATCGTTTTTTTTTTTTTAAATAAGACAATGAGAGCAAGCAATTTGTTAAGAGAATTTTTGCTTAGAACATTGCAAGATGAAAGTCATAAATTAAGTGAACGAATGCTCTATGTAAAATAACAATAGGATAAAAGATTGAAAGAATATCAATCAAGCATATCTTATAAGAAAAAAAGAGAAACACGGATGCGTCTGTCCATATACAAGTTATTACATGTACCTACGTTTCCAAAATAAAGACCAAGAAAAGGGAGCCGGTCGGATTCAGCTATTCATATGCAATCCTATTGGCTCATTACAACAAAACTCTAGAAGGCAGTCCAAGACATAACCAAGATTATGCATTCAAAAGCATCGTACTTATCAACCACTTAAGTATCAGCACGGACACCCTCAACTTCAACATTGCAAATAATCAAAAACAAGAAATCAACAACCTATTACCGCGACCAAATATAGTCGAAATTGTCTCAAGAACTTACTCGAAAGGCGTTCGCGAGGGTTCTGCAAGGCCTCGCGAAGGAACTGATCCACCTGATCGAGAACATCGTCCGACACTTTGCTACCGCTACCTGAAGAACCCGACATAGACTGACCCGAAAACGAAGCAGCTGGTAGCTCAGGAGGAGGAGAATGATGATTGGAGTCCTTCTTAAGAATCAAACGACTCATCGTGTCGTCCAAATCGGCAACCTCCCAAGACTCTGGGGCTCCGAGATCCTCCACCAAAGAGCCCTCCATGAATCAAAACGGAAAGGACTGCAAAGAAAGATAAAATTGACAGGGTAAGCGATGGATCGCAAGCATCAAATTACAGTTCGTTTGGGTTCGGATACGGATTTCATGAGAGAATTATGCGTTCTACAAAAGATTTAGGGTTAGGGCTCGGGGAAAAGTTGGGAACGACGATTGGGAGAAAAAGTAAGAAGGATAGGATTTGACGATATCTGAAGTTGATGTATAATAAATATAAAAGACATGCTCCAAAGGTATTCTACCAACCTTATAAATTCCTCTCTAGTACGGGATTATGTACAGACGTATACATACATGCACGTGTGTCCGACTCCTCTTTTCCTGTTCCAAAATGAAAAATTATTCTTTGTTTAATTTTTATTTTCGATTTTTTGTTTTTATTTTTAAATTCAGCGAAAAAAATCTTGTTTACTTTCGTTTTTTGTTTTAGTTTCTTTTAGTTTTTAAAAATCATAAAAAGTGATTTATGTTTCTTGTTTTTATTCTTTATAACCTGATTTATTATTATTTAAATATATATTTTTATTTTTTATTTTTTAATAAAAATTATGAATAATTTAATTCAACATTATATTTATATATT
>JAOTAX010000004.1:23119643-23135667 GCA_025629825.1 Erythroxylum guanchezii
AAATCCAAAAGATTTAACATAAACTTACCTTGAATCTTTACCAAACAATGAGTTTCTTGGCTCTAATGGAAGCTCTAATCTTCCTTTTTCTTTTTCCCTTCTTAAGTAACTTCAAAATCACTCTTCAAAACTAAGAAAAATTGAAACCTAATTTGCTCTTCTTTCTTTTTCTTCTTTTCTCTCCCACGACACTCTCTTCTTTTCTCTCTTCAACTTTCGTTTCTTCTTCTTCTAAAACAAGACAACAATTGTTCCTCTTACTCTTATACCCTAAATGAGTGCAAAATTCCCCTTTTGCCCTTCCTTAATGCCTTATGTTTTTAATGGTTAAGTCTTGCCAAAAGTGCCTCTCATGTAATTTTACCACCTTAACACTTTAATTCAATTAACCTATGTCATATAATCTTACTCACATTAACATGCTAATTAACTCAAAAATAAATTAATCTATCAAGACCTCAAAATTAATTTAAATCATGCTTATTCCTTAAGAAAAAAATTTGGGGGCCAACATTAGATCAGCAGATATTAGCATTAATGAGTAATTTGGTTTCAATTTACTTTAATAACACTAAGACTAATTCTTAATTTGAATAATGAAGCCTTATATATGATTTTAACACAAATTGGGTCAAAGTTGTTCTTATTTAGTTTAGAATTCTAGTATCACTAAAAAATGTAAGACTAAAGTGAACTTAAATAAATTCATTCCATTAACTTTAACTTAAGTGAAAAGTTAAAATGAGGAGATGTGCTAATAGCCATTTGAATTGGTGATCTAACTGGGTAAGAAGAGGTATTCATAACAAAGTCTTTACCTTTGCATCAAAAAGTTAGGATGAGTTTTCAAATAAATCTTTAATGCTCCATAAAAGCACCAAAATAAGTGCTTCGATTTGTTTTTTATTTTGATTATTAACTGCTCGAGAGTGAGAGGTAATTACTCATTTATGTTCATTTTATCTATAGGGTTCAATTCTTTGAATTTGGTTATCTTTTAAGGATTGCTAATTTTATGTTACATTAGGTTGGAATTCAATGCAATTATTTAGAGATATAAAAAGTTAATAAAAAATATAACTAGGTGTATGATGAGGACTTTTGGTTATCTTAATTAATTTGTTGAACTTCCCTAGAATTGAAACTTCTTTAATTTAAAAGTGAAGAAGATTGATTTTTCTTAATGACAAGTAAAAGTTTAATTGTGTAGATATTTAATATATGCAAAACATGCATATATTTTACTAGTCTTTTGCCTTATTTTAATGCTTAAATTACTTTGGTTTACTCAATTTATGTTATGTTTTTAGGTAATTATAAAAATTTTGCCTTGGAGTAAGCCTTAGCTGAATTGAAGAAGAATTTAAGTGAAAACGTGAAGAAAACACATGCAGTTCTTGGGTGATCCAATTTGTGTGCCAACTCATATCCTTTTCTGACCACTTGAAGATGAAGACACGATTATAGATATGGCCTAAAGGGAGATGGTATAATAGAGAGAATTTCTCAAAGGCAATATGGCCTAGGACACGTCGTGTCTAAGCCTATGGCCACGGCCATGCGCAGAGAAGTTATAAAAAGATACATGAACTAGGGAACAGGCGTTGTAGAGTCTATATATCCCTCTCCAAAATGTTACAAAATATTGCATGGTTTATGAATTGATCATTTCCCAGACCATTCCTTAAGCGAAAAAGCCAGATATATTAAATAAAAACCCTAATTTAAAGGATCATTCTTTTCTATTATAAACCTAGGATTAGCCACTAGGTGGTATAAGAACCCTCAAGAGATCATTTTAATGTTTTTTTTTTTTTGTAATAAAGATGAGGATTGGAAATCTTCCCAACAGATTAAATTAGAGTAGGGAGAGTTTTTCTAGAATTCTTTCTATCTTGATGTCTTTTATTTTGTCACTTATATTTGTTAGTGAAAACATGATTTGTGGATAGTTTATTTATATGTTAGAAAGGTAAACTCTAGTATTGTCTTTTTAAAGGATTGATTCAATATCATTTATGAAGTGAGATTTATTTATGTAAAATAGCTTTGAATACTCTTAATGTGGATTTAATTATGCTAACAATAGATCTTATATTAATTCATGTGTGGACAATTCGAGAGAACCTACATATATATGGACCACGATTTAGATATTAGGAGTTTCATGAAGTACTAGAGATAGGCTTACATAAATTCTCTAGTGTTAGGGTCAATTCTTTCATAGAAATCTTCAAAAGCTAATACATTCTTAGGAGTTTTAATTAGATAGAGGTATCCAATAAATTAACTTGAGAATAGGTGGTTGTGTCTTGTGATATAGGGCAATTTCACAACCTAGGAATTTATGCTAGTCTAAATTATAAAGACCTTCTAAGTTTATTAAATCATGACTACAAAGATAACCCTCATCTAAACTTTACTTATTTATATATATAACCAATAAGTACAATTCAAAGCAAACAATCTATGTACTTATTCGTTTGCTTCTTTGTTTAAATTTTATTTCATGTATTATTCTATGTCAATCAATGTATCTATTTTAATTCTTTAAATAGTTAACAGTAGGAGAATGATCTAAAATATCTAGCGTCTTCATGGAATGGATACCCTATTTATTACTATATTACTCATCAATAATGAGTACACTTGTCTTAGGTTTTAAGTAAATATTTTGTGATATGGAAAATTTTAGTAAGAGAAAACATATAGTACGTATAATAAAGTTTGAAATAAATGTAATGCATCTTATAATAAAAGTCCACCGAAGCTCATCTTCATTAACTCAGATTTAATGAATCCTTATTAAATTTTTTTAAAAAAAATAATATATTACATTTTGAATACAAGTTACCCCTTTCTTTGCTTCTATTGATTCTTGATATAATGCATAAATTCAAAGGCTATAATACGTTGTTCAAGATGAGGTGACGTAGGATAAAAGGACTCTGGCGCAACTCATCAGTTGGTGTAAATCTCTCGTAGGGTGGATTAAACTCAACACAGACGGAGCATGCAAGCGTTCTCAATCGTTGGCTTCAACAAGCGGACTCCTTCGAAACAGTACAGGATAGTGGCTTGGAGGGTTCACACAGAATCTTAGTTGGTGTTCGTCGCTAACCGTGGAGCTATGGGGCGTGTTTACCAGTCTTACTATCACATGGGATCTGGGGTATCGCCGGTTCAAGCTGGAAGTGGATTCCATCGCCGTGATCAACTTACTCTTCTCCTCCGCCGACCGCTAAACGTCTCTCAATCCTATCGTGAGGGGGATTCACGAACTGTTTACTCGGAACTGGACTGATGTTCATCGACACATCTATCGAGAGAGCAATAGATGCTTGACTGACTGGCGACCTACGCGGAACAGTTTGATGTCGGACTCACACACTTCGATACCACACCCCCTGGGTGCCTTACTCTTCTTATAGAGGATATGTCTGGGACTCGGTTCCCACAACTCGCTTTGTAATTTGTGTTCTATTTCCCCTTTAACCAAAAAAAAAAAGAATTAAGAACTAGCTTTATTGTGTTTGCAATAGTTTTATGAACTACCTTGTATGATACATTACAACATGTAATTGGTCTATAAACCACAAATTTCTCTAGAGGATTGCACTTTGTGATTAATATAATTAATTGATACTAAACTCTATTCACCAAATTATTAAAAGAAAGCGAAGAGAACATTCTTAAAGGAGAGAGAAAGGATTGAGAAGATTGGTATTCATTTCTTATTGGAAGTAGGTTGGTTACAGATAATGTAACCATTGTGACATCCATAACAAGCATTCGGCTTAGCTAATGACTTGCATCTAAGTGTTGCTATATTTATATATATATATATAAAAAAACAAAACGATTATGGTCATACACCTTGTCTATAAGGTTAATTTGATGGTTACCTCTGTTGAATCTCAACTAGGAACTCCCAGCTGGGTCTTAATGCCTCACTTGACCAGCGAACCAGAATTTGCGTTACTAGTTTATATTGTCATATTTAATAATTCTCTCTTCCAATATTACTACTGGAATTTAATCTTTTATAGTTAGCTCCTAGGGAAGTATAGAAGATGTAGGTTTGTCAGTTCGGATGTGCTTCTAAAGATTGGGAGATATGAAGCACATTATGAATGGGACTGCGTAGAAAAGTTTAATTTATATGCCACTTTCCCTATCCTAACCAGTACCTTAAAGGGGTTATAAAATAGAGGTGACAAACTTGTTACTGCTTCATTTGGCTAACGATGCTTTTCTGTATGATTGTAGTTTGACCAAAATGAAGTCATGTATTTGCTTTTTTTTTTCTGTTCTTTTCCTTCTTCCTTTTTTTTTTTTTTTTTTTTTGCATTTTTCCGTGTGTCCTTTACAAATGGAATACAATTGCTTGGATTGTAACTTCATGATCCTTCAATGCTTGATATACCGATAGCACTTTGAAGTCGCTTACATAGTAAGGAATATGTAATGATGCACTATAATTATATAGCGCTTTGTTTTGTGTTGATGGCTGACTGGTCTATGATATTGAACCACCATTCTACTAAAGCCAACCAGGTATTCCATTTTGATGGATAATTTCCTGCCATACATTGGAGGTATGTTTCAAGGTTCTTGTTTAAGACTTCTACTTGCCCATCTATCTAGATATAGTATGTTGTTGACAAGTGCAAGCCAAATCCTTCTTGGCGATACGAGTTCTCGGAAAAAGGAACCAAGGAATATGGGATCATGATCATTAGTGACTGTTGATGGCATTCTATGGAACTTAAAAGCATTGATCATAAAGAGTTGAGCTGCTACTTTTACCATGTATTGAGAGCCACGAAGTGGGTATGTTTGGAAGTATGTCAATAATCACCATTATTACAGAGTATCCTTTAAAGTTGGCAATCCCTCAATAAAATCTACGTTATTGTCCTACCATCATTATTGAGGGATTGATAATGGTTGTGGCAATCCAACAAATAAATTGGTATCATATTTGTTTGGCATAGAAATTTAATGTTCTCTAACCCTTCTGAATCCCCTTCCAATAAAAAAGAGCTTGGAGCCTTTTAAATGTTGCAAACATATCTGAATAACTTCTTCTAGTGCTTTCATGAACTCAATTCAGGGTTGCAACCCAGTACCACCCTTCCTTTCCACTTCAAAACATTATTCTGGCATTGATAGTTGCTAGAATATAAGGTCCCCTTTGATAAGCCTGAAAGCTATCCTCATCCTAACTTGTCTTGATATCCTTTAGCAGCTCGGTCTGCACCTGCAATAAAAGTAAGATAAATAGTTCCACAATAAGTAAGATAATAGTTCCACACTACTAACATCATTTCTCTGAAATATTTTGACATAAAGCGTCACTCGCCCTATTGTTTTGACCTTTCTTACACTTTATCTCATAGTCATAACTAAATGGCTTCAATAACCTCGGTTATTGGAAGTGTGTACACATCCTTTGTTCCAAAGACATTTTAAGATCTTGCAGTCTGTGTGAATCACAAATGGTTTTCCTATCAAGTAGCGACGCCAGAATTTGATGGCCATTACTGTTAGAAATTCCTTTTCACATATAGATAAAACATAATGCTTGGCAAGAAGCTTACCTTGCATAAGTACTCCTAATCTCACTTCCCAACCATCAGTTTCGATAATAAAAGGTTTTAAATAATCAGGAAATGCTACACAAGGGCTATTGTTAAAGCTCTTTTGAAATCCACCAAACGCATTTTTTATTCACAATTACATTCAAAGGCACTTTTCAGAATTAAATTGGCGAGTGGCTTGCGCTTAACACCATGTTGCTTGATGAATCTTCTATAGTATCTAATTAAGCATAAGAATCTTCCGAGTATTTTGCTATTTTGACCATTTTTGGATCAATGGCCACTCCCTCTAAAGTGATCACATGCACCAATTACTATACCTAAGTTGGCCCATATGTGCATTTGTTGCCCTTAACAGAAAGAAAAACAAAGGTGATGTGCTAACACTTCCGGCGTAGCTCTCAGATGCCTCATATGTTCTTCAACTGATTTACTATAGATGAGGGTATCGTCAAAGAAGAAATGAAAGTATATCTATCAAGCTCCCTGTAATCAATGCGTGCCCTGCAAGAATTGTCTTTCTTCTTCACTAGAACTATCAGATAAGAAAATGGGGCTGGTACTGTGTTGTGTGATCCCTTGCCTTGTTAAATCTTACACAAGTTCTTCGATTATTGTCTTTTGAAAACCGACGTATCTATAAAATGGGGACCCCTCTGTGGTGATAAAGTGTTAGGTTATTTAAGGACTTCACCAGTAACTTCTTGAAACTCACCTTCTGGGCTTAACTGACCATACCTCCCTTCAAAAGTACCTGTTGGCCGTCCTGATTAAATATCATTTTTCCTCTAAATCATACAAAAATTTTCAAAAGTAGATAACTATTGAACCCCAACACTAGATCACAACCTCTCAAGGGTAATATTAAAGTATTAATAGTAAATTGGACACCTTGTATGGTCTATTCAAAACTTTGCACCATATCTCACAACGTAACCGTGATCCCTCTCCCACGATCATCTTGACGTCATCAACCTTCACACAATCATAACCATCTCTTTATACCAATGGAGCATCTAGAAAGTTGTGTGGGTGCATCTAGATCACAATCATAATCGTCTCTTTACACGATCTGCTTGCTTCTGGGGTACCTAACATTCTCATATGTTTGTTTTCGCCCAATTGCTCCCCTGACAAAGCTTGTAAGGAAAAGATGGGTATCTTGTCTTTGCCACGATCACCCAAGTTATATTTAGTCCAATTCAGCTTTCCTTCTTCCTCCATTTCTTCTTCTTAATTTTCCACCAAAAATAAATTATGTCGTTTTTGTTTCTGAATTTGTGACCTGATGAAACCTTTTCATCACACCTAAAAAATAGTCCCTTTAATCTTATCTGCAAACTCTTTGTTACTCAATTACCTTTACTACTTTTGCATCGGTTTCATGGTACAATTCTGGCCAATGCACCTGGTGAAAGTAACAATCCAGGAGAAGTAATTGGTTTATTTGAAGAGACTAATGGTAGGATTGGTGAAGTGGCTGAAGTTTGTTTAGGCAAATCATACTTTGCTCTCGGCGTAAACAAAGAGAGGCTTTTGCTTCTTGTTTCTTAAACTAGCGCGCACACATGTTGCAGCGTCTAGGGAATCCTAGTTAGGAAACAAGAAGCAATATTACAAATACAGGCGATAAGCTTCTGCATGTTTGTTAGTCAAAGAAACAAAATGTGAAATAAATAAATTTAACAAAGCATATCCAGCTATTATTTGAAAGATCAAGACTACTGACCTGTTAGCTAAAAGCAATGGCTAAGAAGATTCTCATAAAAGCCAATATAGAAATAACAGTTCCTCCTACAAGACAGAATTGCAAAACTCTCGCCCTCCTCATAGGGCCCAGTGAAGTGAAGTGACAAAGAGCCACCTCTAGAATAGATTCACCATCCAAAAAGTACACCTGAATCAAAGGCTGTATCATTTAACATGAAGAAATGAGGGAAAGAAAAGAAATTGGAGAAGAACGAAAATTACAAGACTTTTGCTTTTTCAAATGACTATTTACACATTTTTAATCCAACCAGTCTTTACAGCCACTCCTATTTCCATTTTCCAAAGGTAAATCAAGGCAATATCATGCACTCAACATATCAACCTAGAAGATGTAGCTTGTTTTAGTATTTCATTAATATCCCAGTATACATGCTAATACTCCATTTAAGACCAAGATCCCAGATATGGGATAAAATCCACATTTATTAGCATAAATTCAAAACAAGAATAGTTGTGTGAAGTGAAAATCCTCAAAAGTAAAAGTTAAGCGCATGCACTATATGATGATGAACAAATACAAATTAGAAATTAGAAATTCAAATGAAGCCAAACAAGCGGAACAAGAAAGAAACTAGAAGAAAACAGAGCAGAATATAACAAAATAAGAGAACAATCAAGAACTTAGAAGAAAACACAAGGCAAGAAAATATTTGTTAGCCAAAATCATTCAATAACAACCTAAAATTGAAACAAACCTCATGCTTATAATAGTTCAAGGCTAATCTTATACAACCTAGAAGAGTAAATCAAGATACACTAAATATAAACTGAATATGAATTACAATAAAAGTTCAATTCTAAATAAAACTACTAAAATCAATAATATGCTAATAGAATCAGTGATGAGATGGTCCCGCATTACGCACTATCCTAGACTTTCATCCCTGTTTTCTGGGCCCAAAATGAGCAAAATTTATATTGCATGCCTAGTCAGAGGAATCTCGCAAATATATATCTCATTAGTTAAGTAATCCAATTTCGCAGGCATAGACTTCTACTCCAAATTCACTTGATTTATCTAGGCCCTCATCAGGCCAGCAAAGTAGCTGTATAACAAAAAGTGAGTTCAATAAATTAGTATGATCTTGTCATTGAGCAAAGTAATTTTATAATCATAAAGGTCAAGTTCATCCACAGCTTCTATGAACACCCGCCCCCCATCCCCTTTTTCCAATTATTCTAACAGCACAAGTCATTGAAAATTAATTTATACCATTGAAAAACCAAAATAATAAAAATACCGGCAAGCTATTGAGGAGAGCCAATGTAAGTGACACATGGAACGTGCACATTAAGCTCTTTTCCATGATGCTAGGAAGATGGGCAATGGAAGCAAATCCTAAACGAGGTTGATACTCTGCCAACCAAACTGAATCTGCCATAGAACCTAAATCACCAACAAATATAAAACTCCCTCCACATTCATCCTCTCTCAATTGTTCAGTTTGGAGCTCTGAAAACACATTTCTTCTGTGCTGCATACACCCAGGGGAATAAGGGCTTGAATAGATGATCTCCACCCATACTAATCCTGGGTACTGAAGAGGACCTAAGCAGAACTCATCCTGTGTGCAATGATCACATGGCTTTGATTATTTTGACATTCCATTAGTTTGTTCACTCAGAAAAAAAAGAAATAAACAAAGGCCAAAACTGTCTAAAAATTTTGCGGGAAGGGCTGTTATAGATTTAAACCCTTGAAACTTTGGTCCATGTCTTAAACTTTTCACCCTGGAAAGAGTAGATGTGCTTAAACAAATGATATAACCAAAATAAAATATATTTTTTTAAAAGAACCAAAATAAAATATTTTAAAAGATAACAAACATCAGAATTTAGCAATATCCACCAGTGAACATGAATAGCTGCTACTGTTGGTTATTCCAGGCATCAAACGATCACCACATTTGTTTAGTCTGACAACTTCCTTTGCATTCAAACAGTGGCCCCTTATTTGTCTCTTTGGATGACCATCTTCAATTCTGGCATCATCTAATCTGTTTGAATCGGAGGAGTAAATGGTAACAAACATTAAAAGATCCCCTGGACATGTATACTGATCATCAACCAGATTGAATTTTTTGCTTTCTGCTATCATAGCAGTTGGTACACAATAGCCCTTCCTGTTATTATGAACTGGAGAATCTTCAGGATTCTCTGAATGGTTTGACTTTCCAAGTATCTGTTCATCTATTAGAGTAATCATCTGCATCCATTCTTGTTTCGTATGGATGTTATTTCCATTCATTGAAATAATAACATCACCAGGTAATAAATAGCCTGACAAAGGTGACGTAGAAGATATATCCAAAACCTATTACAGGAAAATGTCATAAACGTCATACATGATAAGGGAAAATGGGCTAGTTTAAGCGAAATCATCTGCACACATTTAGATTGTACAAGTGTTTGCTCTTGCAAATATAAAGAAAAGGAAGGATGATGTACCATAAGGCCATTGCCATTTATGAAGAAGGGTGATAAGATCAACGGCAAGAAGAATAATGACAATCCACAAACTGCAGAACACTAGAGCAAACTTGAGTTAAACATTTTTCAAATAAAATGAAATTTTTGAATGGCAAGTAAGTGGAGAAGATTTTGATAGGAAACCACACTCTAAATAAGAACTAAACAATGTAACAAAGAAGAAGAAGATCAGAACTGAGTAGGGTAAAGTAGATTTTATTGATTATAGGAAGGGTAATACATGACTACTGGAGGACATTAGAGAGGTACTCGTTCTCTCCCTGACACTGAGGTCACTCCCAATTACTATTTACTCACTCAACGATCCCCCATACACCCGTACCCCCTAACTATAAGCAGCTGCTGGTGTAGCAACCATGCCCAGTCAGCATTCTAGAACTATGCAAAACGACAACAGACTTCACAACAGTCAGCATCTGCAAAACAACATTCATAACAGAATGATAGTGACATTCCTGGACCAGATTTCAAGGATCGAGAGGTTTTAGTCCCTTCTTCTTTCTGCAGAAATACACATTCCTGACCATTGGGCCTAGGCTTCTATCAGATTTCTCATCCCAGACCAAACAAATTCACCATGCAATCAGTGCAACGAAGGATTTGTGATGTTTGTACTACATCTATTAAGTGGGCTCAATCAAAGTTGATCATAAACACATGAATTTCTATCCTATCATGAAGAGTAGAAAGATATTACAATTGATGTATTTTGTAGAGAGGTTCAGTTAGATATATATACACCAATTACTCAACTACTAAATAGGAAAATAACTAAATTGGATCCTTATAATTAAGCCTTAGAATCTTGTAACAGTTATACAATTTGTAACACTCCTCCTCAAGCTATAACACCTCCCCTCAAGTTAGAGCATAGATATAATTGACTCAATCTTCATTTAGAGCCTTTTTGAGAATATCTCCAAGTTGTTCTCCCGTGTTCACATGTCCTGTACAGATCAAGTTTTTGCGACATTGTTTCATGAACAAAATGGCAATTGATTTCAATATGTTTAGTTCATTCATATAATACAAGATTTAGAAGTAATATGCAAAGCAGCTTGGTTATCACATCACGACTTTACTAGTATTGAAGCTTTAAAACCAATTTCACTTACGAGCTGATATATCAAAATTGTCTCACATTTTGACTGTGTCAAAACTCTATATTCAAATCATGGACTGTGTCAAAACTCTATATTCAAAATTGAAGCTTTAAAACCAATTTCACTTACGAGCTGATATATCAAAATTGTCTCAAAATATGTCAAATCATGGAATAGGTGGTGGTGATGATTGTGTAGAAGTATCAAGTAAAGCAGTAACATTAGTAGTTTAATATTTGATCTTATAAAATAAACAAACCATCCTCCTCAAATATTGAAGAAGTAGGAAGAAAGTTATGTGTTCCAAAAAGGTAATATCGGCTAATACAAAATCTTTGTTTAGATTACAACAGTAGCACCAACACCGCTTTTGCATAACCTAGGAAACTACGCTTTGAAGATTTAGGATCTAACTTAGTTACTTACAAACAAACATTATAGACAAAACAATTGCTACCAAATATTTAGGGTATAATAAGAAACAAGAGTTTAGAAGGAAAAAGAGCACTATAAGAAATATCATCATGAAGAACAGATGAAGGCATGTAGTTAATCAAAAAACAAATCGTAGAAACCACATCAACGTAAAATTGTTTGGGGCGTGCATTTGAAATAAGGGTCCTCTAGCAATTTCAACTTGATGTTGATTTTTCCTTTAAGCCACACTCTTTTGAGGGTGTGTTAATGCACAAGTATTGATGAAGAATATAATTCTGAATCAAGTAAGCTTGAATTGATGTGAAAAAAAATGCTTTGGCAGTATAACTTCTCAAATTATGAATATAGACATTAAACTACATTTTTATTTCAGCACATAAAATAGTATAATCAGAAAGTAATTCAAAACAGGTATTCAAAATAAGGCCAAGTCATATGAGAGAAATCAAAATAATAAATATCAAAATCCAATTTTAGATACAATAGGACATAGACCCCACATCATAAATGAACTTACTCAAAAGGGAAACCAGCTTGTTTAGTGAGTGACCCAAGGTATTGAAGACAAACGAAGATGTTTGGTAAACTGATAGGATTCACAAACTAAGGAAGACACATTATGAAATTAATGACATAACTTCTTTATTAGAGATAAAAAGGCATGTCCTAATGGATAATGAGCTTCAAAAGGAGTTGACACCTAAACAAAGAATGAGTCTTAGCACTTGAGTATTTAGAATGTTAAAGGCCTCATAATTCAAGTCATTTACCATCAACTAAATATATTATTTAATTATTTAATATATTAATTATTAATAAGAATTACATATTTAATTAATTAAAATTAATTAATAATAAATTATAAATAATTTAATTTTTGTAATTAAATTAAATAAAAGTAATTTAACAATTACTAGTAAACATAATTAAATTTAAAATATTTTCAAAATATATAAAAATTGATTTAATAATTAAAACATATTTAAAACAATTATTGATTTTAAACAAAAATTAAATTTTCAATTATTTATTTTAATAAAATAAAATGATTTTTATTCATAATTCATTAATAAATATTATATAGGAGATTAAAATAAATTTAATTAATTAAAAATAATATGTTTTTAATTTTTATCTAATATGTAATTATTATCAGTCATAAAAATATAACCACATTGACGCTAAGAATCAAACAAGTTTTTGTTTTTATTTAAAAGAAAAATGAAAACTAAAATAGAAAACTAAAACTAAAACTAAAACAAAAACTAAAAACTAAAACCTAAAACAGAAAAAATATAAGTGTAACCAAACAGCCCTAAGATACAACAATTTAGGGAACAAGTGAGTTTATTCACGTATACTAAATTAAAGAAATTTTTTGACAGTTTCAACATAAAGGGCAAGGAAAATAATGGAGATATATGTTTATGGAAAATAGAGAAAAGACTAAAATTATCTGTCATATATG
Source organism: Erythroxylum guanchezii (assembly GCA_025629825.1). Taxonomy (NCBI): domain Eukaryota; kingdom Viridiplantae; phylum Streptophyta; class Magnoliopsida; order Malpighiales; family Erythroxylaceae; genus Erythroxylum; species Erythroxylum guanchezii. Next base: position 23,132,516 of record JAOTAX010000004.1, read on the forward strand.
TTCATTGTGTTGTATTTTTTTATTTAGTTGTTTTTCATACCTTGTATGTGTATTTGACTTATTAATTTATTTTACCTTATGTATCTTATATGTATGCACATCCATGTTTATTGTAAGTTCTTCATGACAAATTGTATATGGGTCTACAGGAAACAGCCTGTCTACTACGTAGGGGAAAGGTTGCGTATTATCGGACCTCCTCAAATCCCGCGTCTTAGCAGGACTTTAACGGGGTGTTGTTGATGATGATGATAATCTCAGGCACCATAATTAATGACTCATTGTGAGAACAAGGAAAGAAGACACATAAATGTTTTACCTAAGTCAATATTAAACTTGATACGGTGAGATAAATTTTTTAATGCTTCTTGGTATTAGGATAATTTAGAAAATTCATTTACAGAAACTATAATTGTCTTCTTGGCAGTTGAGTATAGCAATAGTAGTTGCACCATGAGCTGAATGGTACTTCTCAAGTTTCCTCCCTACACAAGGTCTTTAATTGACTTTTGGACAGGTTCCAAAATATGAGAAAATCACTTATGCTAGTGCTCCTAGGCAAATGCTGAATGACATGGATGACCAGTCTTTATTAATGTTAGGTGATTGTAAAACAAAAAATCCAAACAGTGGATTGAAAACCACACTCCAAAGGTAAAATGGAGGGTAATTTAAGAATAAGATTCCTTGCTAAGGTATTAAGGAAACCAGACACAACAAGGGTGGTAGGGGAGAAACAATGTTGAAGAAACTGACTGGAGGACGAGGTCTCTTCAAATGCTCTACCATGCACTAATGCATGCGAAAGGATGTTGAACCTTTAGGCGACAGATGAGGCTCACGTAAAGGCCATTCAGTGACCAATTTTCAAGGAGAGGTTGGTCGAAGAGCAACAATCCCAATGATGCTGATAGTGAGAACAAATGATCACTTCAAAAGGATGACCCAAAAATTTCAAAGTTCTAACCACTAGGCAAAAGTGAAGCGAAAAATATTAAAATAGCCAAGATTGGTTCTAGTATCATGTAATAAGGAGTAAAAAGTAATTTTTTAAAAACCAAACCGAAAGTTAAATCGTTAAGACGAGAGATTTAAGGTTTAAAAGATTCAATCAGTATTAGACTGTCATAAAATTAGCTAAAGATTTAATAAAATTAAAAATTTTGAAATATTATTTAAAGAAATTTTCCTTATCCGTCGAAGAATTTGTTTAATTGAAAAACATTAAATAAAAATTAATTGGTTTATTTTGGTTCGTAAGAACTTATGAATTTAAAAAAATTGACACGATTAATTAATAAACTAATCAATTTTTAACAACAAAAGTTATTAAAATAAATTGAACTAAAAAATTGACCAGTTCAAGATTTTTATGGTTGAACCGATTAGATTTTTTAATCATTAGTAAAAAGATGTTTCAATTAATGTAAATTTTTTAAGCGGTAGAAATACGTATATATACTAATTACTCAACTACTAGTTAGGTAAGTAACTAAATAGGATCCTTATAATTAAGCCTTAAGATCTTGTAACAACCATACAATCTAAAACATATCCCAAACATTATAGGTAGAAGAAACAATGTAAAATAAGGCTTACCACAGCATTGTGCCAAACTCCAGCGCAGTACACACGAAGAGTATTAAAGCATTGCAAGGCCTGTAGACTATCATGATTGAAAGCAATCAAAGCACCAGGGAACAAAACTGCAACAAAAAGGGCAACGTATTCCATTTGGACGCCCTCACTGCATTGAAATAAAAGGTGCCTAAGAATATAAATATAAGCATCTATCTTTCTGCATATTACATTATGGAATTTAATCTTCATAAATTAAAATCCAATTTACTAATGAACCATGAATAAAGCATGGACAATAACCTTATGCAACACCTCCGAGATATGAAAACAAGTAACAATTTAAGCAATAAAGTTGACAAAAATTCAATTGCTTCCATATCCCATAATCACATTTGTTACTTTTCCATTCAAAATAATCAAAAAATTCTAGTTAAAATATTTAACTTTATGATTAACATTTTCACAACTTTTATCATTTGTGGCTGTACGATGAAAGAAGATATACATGTATATGTGCCAATAGTCTAAGGTGGGCGGCGCTCTAGTTTGTACTATTGGGTTTATTTAATTGGTTTAAGCAAGGTTCAATATTACTCGTTGCTATAATACATAAGTGTAATCTGAATAGAACATTCAATAAGAAGAGTAAAAATTATCATTTTGCACGAGAACTGATTTCAAAAAAAGGTATTAAAAGAAGTGACCTTGCAGCCGCAATGGCGTGCCCAAATTCATGGAAAGAAACAGATATTAAGGTTGAAAGGCCTAAATAAGCCGCATCTACCAGTGATAGTCTCAACTTGGTGACCTACAGCAGCAAATGCATTCAGGGGAAATACAAGTAACCAAATTGGAAATGAACAGAATCAACTGAAAATGACGACAAGTGTCCACCGTTCAACGATAAGTCATTTTTTTGTTTTTCCACAATGAAGGGGAATAAGCAAACTAACCCAAGGCGAAAAACCAAATAACAAGGACCCGGAAAGATCAGATAGCTTGGAGTTTCCACGGAAGACATGGAGAGCGCTGCCCAGTTCCCAACTCAGAATCTGCATGCGAAACCCATCTCAATCAATCAAAGTTTTGATCTTTTTACTTATCAATCTCAACATGTCCTATAATGCAAAGTAAAGAGCTTTGTGGATTAGTGAATAAAGTAGCGAAAGAATGGAGAAAAAGACAAGGGCTGTACCAAAGTGACTAGGAGCAACGAAGTTAAGGCAAAACCAACTCCAACAGAAAACCAAGGTCTCAAAAACTTGGAATATCTCCGTCCAAAACGGAGAAGATGACCGTTTAAGGCCGATATTCTGTAATCGCAATAACAAAGGGAAACGGTGCCGGAGAGCAGCCGCCGTTGCCCTCTTCCTGGACGGTGAAGTGGTAATTGAGTGTGGGGTTGTACCCTACCGAACCTTCTCGCTCGTCTCTCTTCCATGGATGGGTTTCTAAATATTAATTATCGTCAACAGTAACTCAGGAGTCTAAAAGGAATTTAAATAATTTTTTGAAGAAACTAAAAGGAAGCAATTTTGAGAAGTAAAGCGCCTGAGCCTCAACCTGAGCCT
>JAOTAX010000004.1:23289847-23310257 GCA_025629825.1 Erythroxylum guanchezii
GAAAGGTAAAATATGTTGTTCATACTGGAGGAAAATGTTTAGCTAAAAACATTTTAGCTAAACCATTCTATGTGCTAGTAAACCCAACAAGCATGAATTTTAACAATGACTTGGCTATATTTCTCAATGTAAAAGAAAAACATCCTTTGAAGTTCCATTAATCTTAAAAGTATCATATATCTTTAAAAATTTTCCTATGCATGTATTTGGATCCTCACAAGACAAGACATCAAATTGCACTAAGTTATTAAACCAACTAAATCATATTAGGCTTGATCTCAAAATTATTGTCCTCCATTCTTGGCCGAATAATGTAAGATTGTTTTTCCTATAAGGGATGACCTAGCATGATTCCTTATAGTACACTATCCTCCCTATCTTGCCATTGTGTTTAGTAGTTCAAACCTTATAAATTCTAGTTGCCTTCAAATTCCTAGATTTTTCTCCCTTAATTAACCAAAGTAAATTCCTTTAGACTTTTAGATTTGGCTCAACTAGTAGTTTGGAACTAATCTTGGTTATAAACCAAAGTATCTAAATCCTAATATTTAACAAACAAACATAAGATTAAGAGAAAAAGTTCTAAAATAAATAAATGTAAAAAGAAAGAATAATTGATTATATTAATAAAAATAGTGTTCCTAATATTTGGTCCCCAAAAATGGTTTAAAAATTTTGATATATCCATGATCTGAACAATAATAAAGATTAAATAGGTAGGAGCACCTATTGTTCTTATAGTATACATTCCTGTAGGGACCACGAGTAATAATTATCTTTCTAATATCTAAACTATCAAAATGAAATATTCAACTAAAAGAAGTGGTTAAATAAAGTAGAATTACTAATCTAAAATAACAAATTAAAGAAATAAACAAGAGAAAAATATTCAATTTATAATCAAGATCTAACTGTAAAATCCCCCCATAAACATTCCATGATTAAATTTGTTTAAAGTTATAACATATTTTTCCTTCAGAATTATAACTTTGACCTTTATATTGATTGATTGAAATATCTTTTTCTAAACAAAACCCTTATATAAAATCTAAAAATTCAATCAAAATGCTAGCAAATTTTAATTCATAGATAAGAAGTAATCATGAATAATTTGTGAGGAAACTCATGTCTTTCATTAAATCAAAGCGTCAATCTAAATTAAAAAAAAACATTGAGTTTATCTTGTTTAGATAAATAAATCCAAAAATAATTAAGAAAGAATACAAAATAAAAGGACATTCTCATAAATCTTGAAATCTTGAAGTTTTTCAATTAAATCTTGATGGGAATCGCTTTCCTTCTCTCTAAATTTTCTCTTTTATGTCTTAAAATTACTCTGGTTTGGCTCTTTAATGACATTCCTTTCTCACAATAATCCTTGTAATCTTTTTATACGAGAAAACCCAAGAAGTTTCCTAACATAGCACCAATATGGGTTAAATAAGGATCTGTGGTACACTCATGTTATGTAAGCCCTTAAACTTCATAAAAGTTGCTACTAATATAGACCCCCAACATAGATTTATGTTTTAATCGTGTTACATAACCATGCCTATGAATTGAAAATGAATTTGTGTTATAAAACCTTCCTCTAAAATAATATCAACACCATTCTAAATTGATTCTAAGTTGCCTAAATTCATTCTTTCTTTATCGGAGAGGAAAAATAAGATATGAAAATGAAATATAAGCCAAATTGAGTATCAACTCCTATAAAAATCATCAAAACATAAGTACAATGCTCTTAAAATCACGAATCATTTCAATGCTAAGATTGTTATTACTTTTGATTAAAATAAAGGTAAAGGCATTTAATCAAGATCCTCATATCAATCAATTTACTTTAAAGTTAAGCTCTTACCTAATCTATGTCTGATTTGCTTTACTTTTTTTCGTTGAAAATTTGGCTTTCTAGAAAATATCACTTTAGAATGAACTAAGACCAATCCGTGGCAATATGTATCTCTCCTAGATGACCTTTGGAAACTTCAATAGCATTTTACTTCCCTTAAAGGTACTAGCCTAAATCTGTTGAATTTTAGTGATGATTTTAGAACTTATAGTCAAATAAGAGTGGCAAATTTAAGATTTGATGGAAAATTCTTCACTTGGAATAATATACAAAAGAAGAAGATGGTTCATTATAAAAAAAATTAATATGGCATTAGTAAACCACTATTAAATGTGAAAATTCCCTATCAATAAGTCTATGTTTAACAACCTTATTTGTCACCATAGTCTTATTAAGATCCACCATTTAAAAAAGAGACTCATAAGAAAACCACTTTAAAGTTTAATAATGCTATGAGGAAGCTGTGATCATGAATGACAATAGACTGAGCTAGGCTAAGTTTAAGCCAAGTATAATAATTCTAGAACTCGAGCCCGACCTAAGGCTCGATTAAGCCTTATAGCCAAGAACTTGATAATATGAAGCCTCAAGGCCTTGGGACAAATGCATCAACCGAAACAACTTGATAACATGAAGCCTCAAGGCCTTATAGCCAAGAACTTGATAATATGAAGCCTCAAGGCCTTAGGACAAATGCTACAGACTCGTCATGATCCTACTTTATCCCATATATGACAAAGAAACCCACATTTAACAGTTCAACCCAATAAACACACAGTTCTTCAGTCTTCGTATAAACTTCGTCTTCGTTGTGTGTGAGGCCATGCCTCCTTCCAATGGATCAGGGACAGTGCAAAAGGATTCCCATCTCAGAATGCATAGTCTCATTTACAAAAGTATTAAATAGGCGTTCCTGCAAGATTGGCAGAAATTGAACAGCAAGATTAGCAGAAATTGAACATTTTACGAACTGTTCCTCTAGCCTACTTCTCAAGAGATAATGTACATAGTATCCAACTAGAAGTGCATGGCCATGATGACTTTTTATTTTTGACACTAAGTGGATAAATTCAAATGGAACATCGTGAAAATAATTTGCATCTGAATCTGCTCTGACCTGATAAAAGTACCCATAATTAGCATTAGAATATCTCCATGTCCATCGAGTGTGCAAGTACTCCGTCATCTTCCCACTCCACATTCTTGGCTTTTGGATCTTTTCCAATTAATTTCAAAGGCACTTCCAGTGGTGGTGGTTTCTGCGTATATCAGAGGTGAACTGCTGTTTATGAAATCATTATTTTTGACCTTAACATCGTCTGCTAGAATCCAAATTATCATCTAGAAGATAAAAGAAATCCAATTCATTAGATGAAGATGAAAGTACCATGCAGCGAATGAGAGGCCAACTAATTCCACGGAAGAAAGGGTGTTGCTTGATTTCACCGGCACCTGAATGCGATCCTAAACGCATGGCAGGATCTCTGATCAACAGTGCATTAATCAATTGCCTGGCAGTGAGACTAACCTGAATTGTGAAGTCAGTAATATCAGCCACCAAAGAGTAGAAGGCTTAGAAGCTTAACAGATTACGACGGTATAAAATGCATGGTCTTGAGGCTAGGCATGCGTATAAAAGATTGGGATCAGCATTAAAGTTTGTTTGGGTTGTATGTATGGTGCTTTAAAAGAAAAGCCAAGTAATATCGTATTTAGATCCATTGGCATTTTTGGTTTCTATACATGTGAAAAATAGAACTATAAGAACCTTAGTTGCATCAACAATAATGAAAATTAATTTCAAGTTGCAATAGAAATAACTCGGTAAGTACTATTCTCTAGTGGGAGATAAGAGTGAAAAGAGAAGGGTTAGTAGAATGGCTTAACCATAATTAGGATTCAGGTCTACTCAGGACAATGGTTTAACACAGGCACTTGTTAGTTTCTAGCACAGGACAAATAAAAGACATAGTATCTAACAATTCATTGACGCAGACTGGCTAAAATCTTATTAGCTCTAATTTCTTTTGACGAGTTACTGTAATTGTTCCTTTCTACGTGTACAGTAAAAATATATTCTTCAATTCATGTGGTAGGCAACACAAACGAAGAACATTCTAAATGAAACAGCTAAAAGCTAGAGGTAAGGAAAATAAAGTCTAGCAGAAAAGGATGGAAATTAAATAACTTACTGGTATGCTACTCGGAAAGGTAAGATCTTTATGCAAAATGTTGGAGAAAGTCTTTTGCCTGTTCTTTCCTCTGAAAGGTGTACGACCATATAGCATCTCATACAACAGTATACCTGAATTGGAATATATAAACAAGTCAACAGTTAACCTTATCTTGGGAAGTTTATGCAATCTATAGGAACAATTTCCGCAGAAAATACACCTTATATACCAAGAAAAAGAAAAAGAAAAACTGCAAAAGGATTAGATGTATTGTCCAACCAAGGACGGGACGACCATTTGCTAGGCAACTGGAACAAGAAAGGCAGACATCATATTTTTTTAGAAGCCACGTCCCCTATGTTCAACCCTACTCGATGAGAATTTGAAGCCTCATTGAAATAAACTAAGTGTATCATGTGCTGCATCGTATAATAAGAAGTTCCGTCAAAGGAATAGCTATCACCAAATTTAACCGTGCTTTGAATCGAATTCCCCTCAATATTCAATAGTGTGAAACTAAGCATGATACCATGTGAAGTAAGAGAAAGATCTATACTAGGTCTAACGCGGTTCAGTTATAAAGTAAATGGTTGTATTACTAATTATATTGGTTCACATAATTTTTCAGGTTTAGAGGCGTTGTACTCTAGACCAAAACCAGAAAGAAAAAAAAAAGAAAGAAAAAGAACAGCTGATATTATTAAGAAAAATATGATTTAAGTGTTAGTCAATTGGTAGTTGTGGCATGCCAGAATGCACTTACCAAGAGCCCACCAGTCGATAGCACTACTATGACCTGAGCCTGTTATTATTTCCTGAAACCAAAGAAACCAAACTATTATGTGAACCAAATTATACTACGTGCTTTTGTTATTTTTATTATTAGAAGAGAAATATATTAAACTTCTTGGGCAGCTTGCAAGGAGACATTATTAACAGTGAATTATTTTAACTATTATATTACAATTAATTATTATATATAGAAATAACTAGAATATAGATATATATAAATTCATAGTCACAAGAAACTTGACGATAAAGAAATCAATGTCACCAACAATATTCTGATCTTCAACCATTGTATTCTTATCCAGGAGTTGTATGTAATGCATGCTTGCTTCAATAAACCAGAATTAGCAGTCAACATACTCGAGTTCAAGAAAAGCAAGTACAATTCTCGTAGTTTAACACTTCCAAAGAATTGGTATAACGGTACCTTCATAAATTATACACTCTGAATGTAATAAAGAGAATCAAAACAAAATATATAATCAACAATCCATTTATTGTGTTAGAAATTTAAACTTCCATGGTACGAGGTTTCATATACCGGAGCAATGTATTCTTCAGTTCCAACAAAAGAATTCGATTGTGCTATTGGTTCTGCAACAAAAATTGCTGGTGGCTGGCTTCTGGATCTTCTTCTCCTATTAGATGGCGGATTCACAACAATCTGCAGCACATACAAAAAGTTTAGATAACGTCCAAATGAAGTCACAGAAACTTACTGTAAGATGGAATGTTGAAAATATCATCTATTGCATATCAATCAAGAGCCTACCATTAAACGTGTCATGCTGAAATAAAGCAAATCTAAAAATCTTGCTACATTAAATCAAAACTAACAAAAATTCTTGAGAAATTTTGGGTGAAGGAAACTCCACAATATTGAAGAAACTAAAATGGGAGGGTAACAACCCGTCTTTATATGATGTACACCTATAGAATGTGCTGTGGATCACCTGAAATTTCCCTTCAGGCACTAGATAGAATATGATGCCGTAATTAAAATCCTCAAGATATGGAAAATCAAAGTTAAAATGAATGCATGCTTATATAATTACATACTTGTGGGTTACAGGACGTCATAAATGATAAATCAAAGTCGGTTAAAACAATATGACCATTCTTCTGGAGCAAAATATTTTCTGGCTTTAGATCCCTGTAAATTATCCCTGAGATGAAGTCATTAGAAAATGTCAAATCAGTTGAAAGAAATAAGGAAGGACAAAATTTACTGCAGAGAAGCATTATAAGGAACATTTTGTGCTACATATATAACAACCAAATAAAAGACTAACCATCTATGTTTGTAGAAACTCATTCAACACTCGTCTAGTAGGATTAATTGTTGAAATAAACCAAAAAAGAGTTAAATATTTCTTGTCATTAATTCCAAAAAAAAAAAGAAGCAAGAATTCCTGTGTTTAGCCATTGCCAAATAAAAATCAGTTTACACATGAGACTGCCATACAGTTCTGTAAGTTCCTAATTCATTTAAGAAGAAACTAAATAGTGATATGTCCACACATCATCACCACATTGGCAAAACGTGATCACTTTTCCATTCCGACAATAAGACACCGTTATCAAATGCATAAAAATAAATGTGTTTGCATAACCTTGACTTGTATATCCTACCCATTACTGACAATCATTTTTCCTTTCTGTATCATTTTTATGTTACCTGTCATGAAAAGCTATATAAGCTGCACTTATGTCCCTTCAACTTACCATGAACATTTACTCATCAGGGAAGCACTTATATGTCAAGTACCCATCTTTTCTCCAATTTATATAGTATATGAAGAAAAAGTAAGCATAACTGGTATCGTCAGTATAGCATACAATATAGACTGAGTTGGTAGAATTACCTAAACAGTGAAGATATTCCAAGCCAATTACGACCTCGGCTGCATAGAACCTGCAGATGTAAAAGGAATGAAAATGAAAGCATATATAATATTGGTATACAATATCTTATTTGAGGTACATGATTTGAAATCAACACACCAATAAAATGTCTGAGGATTATTCAAATTGTTTTAGATCCCGCTGTAAGTTATTTGGGGCAGGGATTGTCAGGATGGAAACAGTTACTCATCTATTTCACTAGAGTACGAGTAGATAAACATAAATCTTTCCCATCACTTCTATGTCCTCTCACTCTTACTATATTCAATTCCTGAATAGATACTCTCATTGCACCACATTTTCTTTACTTCAATCCTTTGAACATTTCCACCAAAGACATGGACTATACTATAACTCAAATCAGTTCCTCAGCCCATGGGAACAGAAGTAAAGGCCCTTAAAATTCAAAAGACCATCAATTTTTCCTTCTAATTTCAATAGCTATATTAAATAGAATTTTTTGGTGAACGGTTAAGTAAACAAAAGGATTTACAGCAAGCAATTGTTAATTTGCAAAATTAGAGTACCTTGCAGATCCCTCCTTAAACGATTTCATTGGTTGCTTGTCAAGTAATGCAAATAACTCTCCACCAGGGCAAAAGTCTGTTATCAGACAAACGTGTGTAGAAGTCTGAGGAGACAGAAAAGTATCAGAATATTTTGATATTTCTGATAATCAGCTATTCTTGCATAAAGAGAAATTCTTATTGCTGGAAGAAAACAATAACAATATTGTGCGAGCAGTTTAACCATTATCGAATATCAAGAAGCAGGATAGGAAAAAGGAAAAATTCTGCAGTCAATCATGCCTATAGTATTTGTACCAAAATTAGATCTTCAAATCTTCATGCTACAGCAGCATTTTTCCCACTAATTTTAGTTTCAACATATAGAACGTTTTATCAACTACATACAAAGAAACTGATTTATAGGATGTCATATAGCAAATAATTTTTTTGGAAATTTGAAGATTGAAAATATAGGAAACAAAAATAATACACTACAGTTAATAAGCAGACCTGAAATGAAGTGTACAGTGAGGGAAGAAAAGGATGATCTAGAAGACAAATAATTTCCCTTTCAACACAAGCACGATGAACCTGTGTAGCCATTAACAAGAAAAGAAGATAATTGGCCACTGTGTTGCAATTCATGAGTGATAACATCATACATTCACTATTCAGCTCCTATTTTGATATACTTAAATTATTGTTAAATTTGCAATGGGCCTAAGGGCTCACACGAGTATGAAAGTTAGACCGTACACAAGCCCAAGTAAGGTTCCACTCTAAAACCAATTGGCCATAAATGGAATAACCCACTAGGCTTATATGTTAGTCTTCTTTCTTCTTTTTCTTTGATGTGGGACACTCACATTTAGGTATTCTCAACACTCCCCCTCACATGAGTCCCCTTCTTTTTTAAAAAAAAATTTGTAATGGACCTACGAGCCCACATGTGGAGAAAAGTTAGACCACACACAAGCCCAAGTGAGGTTCTTTCCTAAAACCAATTGGTCAAGAGCTTCATTGACTCTGATACCATATTAGAATTTTTAATATAAGAAGAGTGTAGAGTCCATTAAAAAATTGGGCTTAAGTCTAACCATTGCCAAAATGACTAGAACTAGTCATTTGGTTAGTTGACCTTTACTATTTATTAACCCTTTAATATTTTCATTTTTAATCAATGAGAGATACTCTAATACTCCCCTTCAAGTGCAACTGGGATTAGGTATCTAGTTATCACTTGAAATAAACACAGCAATAACCAAACCAGGCCGCTGGTTCTAGACATTCAAACAGACAACTGAGAAATTAAGAATCAGAATTAGACCTGCACTGATATCATGTTTCATGTTAAATTTGCAATGGGCCTACGGGCCCACACGAGGAGGAAAGTTAGACCATATATAAGCCCAAGTAAGGTTCCATCCTAAAATCAATTGGCCATAGGTGGAGTAGCCTACTAGGCTTATATGTTAGTCTTCTTTCCCCTCTTTCTTTGATGTAGGACACACACATATGAGTATTCTCAACACTTCCCTTCACATGTGAATCTCTTTTTGCTCGGGCAATCCAGAGAGGTATGTAAACAATCCTCTCAAGCCTGGACTTTGGATTGAAGTCAAATAGGTCCCCTCTTGGGGCAAACAATACTGCTGGGACATTTGCTTCATGTAAACTTCAAACGTTTCTCTAGTTACTTAAATCGTGAGCCCCCTTTTGGGGCAAAAAGTAGGCTAAGATCATTGGCTCTAATATCATATTAAATTTGCAATGGACCTATAGCCCATAGGAGGAGGAAAGTTAGACCACACATAAGCTCAAGTAAGGTTTCATTCTAAAACTAATTGCCAATAGGTGGAGTAGCACATTAGACTTATATGTTAGACTTCTTTCCCCTCTTTCTTCGACGTGGAACACTCACATGTGGGTATTCTTAACAATTACTAATCATATTCCAAGTTTTCTTGACTTTTTCAAACTTTAGGCTTGTTTCCTATAATCATTTTCCATCATCGGGCTAGTAGTTCTTAAAGAAGTGAAGAAAGGAGGATTTTAAAGAAAAAAATGTCTACTAAAGCTTGGAACATATCTTCAGGAGTGACACTCATTCATATTGTAGAGATGTAACGAAATAGGTTCCAGTTTGTGCAACCTTTGATATATGCATAATTGTTTTAGTAAAACCAATTACACTCTAGGTGCAAAATAAATTTTCATTTTTTGTGCAATAAATATCTATGGACGTAAATGTAGAGCAAGTCTAGTCAGTAATAGGTTTTTGAGAAATTGATTCCTTTGTTTTGGAGTTTAGTCCTCTCCATACGGACTGACTTGGGAGTTTAAGATTCTTGCTCTCAAATTTATCAATAAAATCCTATTATTCAGTTACTTCTATTTTCCTTCTTTTCTAGTTATCATCAATTGGTATCAGAGCAGGTTGATTCCAACGGTAAACACACGAACTTCCGTACCCATCGATCCACAAAACACTCATCCCTCCTCACCCAATTCTTCCGATGACCAAATCGCCACTCAACTCGCTGCTATTGCATCCAGATTAGGAACAATTGACACTTTGGCAGCAAAAATAGCTACACTGGAAGCTAATCAAAAAGCCACTAGTATCCCATCTTCCTCTGTTCATAGACAAGGAAAGGAACACGTGAACCCCACTCGGGACCACGATCAACACAATCCTCAACCACGTTATCAACGTCGAACCAACGGGCAGGATAATGAAGAAGATGAAGAAGGATCACAATCATGGCGACGACAACATCCTTACACAAAGATTGAGTTTCCAAAATATGACGGAGGAGACCCAAAGGGCTGGATTCTAAAAGCGGAAAAATACTTCCGTTATTATCAAACGCCGGACGAACACAAGGTCGACATAGCTGCAATGTATTTGGAGGGCGATGCTTTGGATTTGTTCTCCTGGCTCAACAACGATCAAACCATGATCTATTGGGAGGAACTCGTTCAAGCCTTTCAAGAGAACTACGGCCCCGTTGAATTTCAAAACCCTGATGAATACCTCTGCAACATCAAACAAACTGGTACAGTCCAAGAGTATAGGCAGGAATTTGCACGGAGATCAGCCCGGGTTATGGATTGGCCGGATCATTGTCTATTAGGAGTCTTCCTAAACGGTCTTAAAGATGATTTGAAAGTTGACGTTCGCATCCACAAGCCACGCACCATCTACAGAGCTATGAGTTTGGCATTAGAGTTTGAACAAAAGTCCAATCTTAAAAATGGGCCAAAAGTAGATCAATGGGTCAACTCTAATATGCCCAATACCTCACAGGCCCAAACTTCCAATTTGTCACGTGTAGGTCCATTCACCAGCAACCCAACAGCACAACATTCCACATCTGCTTCTGCTTTTGCTTCTACTTCTGCTTCTTCTCGACCAACGACGCTGCGCAATTGGGACCAGGAGAGACAACTGCGTATTTCAAAGGGGCTGTGTTTTCATTGCAACGAGAAGTTCTCTCCCGGCCATCGCTGCAAGGCCTCGGCCCTCAATCTCATGGAGGTGGTCGATGAAGACGGCGACGACGCACCAGCAGAGGCTTTGGCTGAAGGCGACGGAACAGGAAACTTTGCCGAGATTTCTCTCTTTCCGCCTTGAGGACAAGGCGAATTTCCAGGAGGGAGGCATTGATACGACACCTCCAACACATGAAGATCACATGGGCCAAGATTTAGTCTTATCTTTTATTACGATTAGAAGTCTATCTTTTATTACGATTAGGAGTCTATCTTTTACTACGATTAGGAGTCTATCTTTTATTGTGATTAGGAGTCTAGCATTATAAATATCTGATAGTTAGAACAAGTGAGTAGGTTTTTGAGAAATTGATTCCTTTGTTTTGGAGTTTAGTCCTCTCCATACGGACTGACTTGGGAGTTTAAGATTCTTGCTCTCAAATTTATCAATAAAATCCTATTAATCAGTTACTTCTATTTTCCTTCTTTTCTAGTTTCTATCAAAGTTATTCATCTATGGCATTTCAAATGAAAAGAAATAATCTAGTAAAGGACTTTCTTCTAGACATATCAGTAATTTGTCTATCCACACCTTGTTTCGATTTAACATCGTAGATTTCTCCATTGCTTTCATGGCATATAGTTCATTAGTGCCCTGTAATTCCACTAAATGAACGCTGAAACATATGAGAAAAGTGTCCAATTAGAAAACAAAGCATCAGGATATAAAATACAAACAATGTGGTAGCTGCAGTTAAAGAATATCTTATTTGACCAATAATAGTTTTTGCAGATTCACTGTTGAAAACATCAATATACTACAAAAAGAAAGAAACAACAAACAGGGGCACAAGAAAATGAATTCTCAATGGAGTGGTCTCAAATAAAGAAATATTAGTAGTAATATTACAGATATTAAAAGAATAGTTACTTTTTAATTAGAAAAGCTTGCAACAGACCATAGAATTATGCAGTTCTAGATATTTCACAAATTAAAACACAGCCTAGGCGGAGTGGAGACTTAAAGTTTCAGGAATTGGCATCACAAGTTGATAATATTAGATTGGTATGAAGTTATCCAAGTTTAATTACCCAAATTCTCAAATCTAGCCTTACTAACCTATATATG
Organism: Erythroxylum guanchezii; assembly: GCA_025629825.1. Taxonomy (NCBI): domain Eukaryota; kingdom Viridiplantae; phylum Streptophyta; class Magnoliopsida; order Malpighiales; family Erythroxylaceae; genus Erythroxylum; species Erythroxylum guanchezii. Next base: position 23,301,701 of record JAOTAX010000004.1, read on the forward strand.
CATCAATGAGGCTTTCATGAGTCAGGAAGTATTCATACTAAATCTTCCACATTTCCTAAATAACTTGAAAAATCACATGTGTTTACTAGAATGAATATGATTATAGCAACGCCACTATCTTAAATCCTGGAAAAGAAAGATGGATACAAAGACTCCTTTGAATTATAGTAGCCAGCAACTCCAATAGGAAATATAGGAGTAAACCAGCAGTACCTGCCCGTATCCCCACAACCTAAAGGTTTTATTGGCTTGAAATGATGCAGCCCAATCTTTTCACCTCGTGAAGTGATCTGGGAAGATAGAAAGAGTGAATTTTAACAGGAAAATAGATAGGAGATAAAGAACAGGGACATTATGAAGTATAATGAAAAACAGCAAAGAGAATAGTATAAAATTGGTGAAGGAAGAACTTCCTATTAACCATGCCTCTTCAAACGCCTAAAACATAACAGTTTGTCTGATTAATACTATTTATCTTCGAGAAGGAAATACTGCTCATTACATACTAGCATTATAAGGAACTACTGCTCATTACATATTAGTATTGTTCTTTTTGTTTTGGTAACATCAGCATAAGTTTTAGTCCAGGATCATGATTGAGTCAATTCAAGATCCAAGGTGTTTCTATCTTGAACATCTTCCAATAGGTGTTTTTTAATAGCATCTACTAAACCAAAGAGAAATCATAACAGAGCTCCCTCGCATGTAGAGCCACTGAGAGAAAGTTAGTTGTCACTTTGAGCAGCTGAAAAAATTAAAGAATGTGGATTTGTCATTGTGATGAAAATTCAGTTCCCTCTTATTTTGCTAGGAGCCTCATCTGACAATGAAATGCTAGTCAGGGAACAATGTGGCAGTATATTGTTTATCAACTAAAAAACTAATTTGAATAGTAAAATAATTGTTGATGTCTTTAAAAACTAAAACTGAGTAGGCAGCAGTGTGATGAAAAAGAAACAGTTTTGAAAAAATAAAATTGGAGAAAAGAATTAGAATATAACACTATATCCTCTTATAATGCTTCCAATTTTGACATCCATGTAGTTTTATAGAAGGGATAATAATTCTAAAGTGCTCAACCTTTTCAGATTTTTTCAATTCAGTCCCCAAACTTCTAAATTTTTTAATTGAGTGACCAACCTTTTAAAACTTTAACAATTAAGTTCAAAATTTTAGTTTTGCTGATATGGTAATAGAAGGACATCCATGTGGCATTTAGTAGACATGTCATTTCATCAAAAAATAACCTTTTGATATGAATTGTTAAGGTTTTAAAAGATTGATCACTCATTTGAATATTTTAAAAACTTAAGCATTGAATTAAAAAGTCTTAAAAAGAAACACTTTTGAATATGTTATCCCTTTCTTAGAATTATATACTAGTCTATCATACCAAGAAACAACAGAACCTAAACACGCTCCGTTCTTGGTTGTATATATTACAAAATGTTTATGTATTCTTACAAAGTTGTGATACTATTCAAAATGAGGTCCATTAAAAAATTATCATACCTTCTGTATAGCTTTCCAAGAGGCACTATCCTTTTTGTGAGGCCGTGGAAAGACAGGTTGAGAATGAATAGCCCAAAGATCTTCTGGTCTCTAGAAAAAAATAAAGAATACCACACGAAGCATGAGTTGTGACACAAGAATAATATTCCCAACCACAACTACTTTGATCATCCCAATGTCAAGGCATAATCAAATAGCCAGATCATTTGTTAAAGTTCTTACATATTCAATTTTGATTAGATGCTAGGTACGAGGAGTTAAAAGATGAACTAAGCTTGTCCTCACAAGTCACAACGTAGGCATGGAACTAATAATTAAAAACTTTGCTAGAGTGATAAGTTTGAGAATGCGACACTAAAGTACAAGAACTTATCCAAGTTGATAAATAAAGTTTATACATTTTTCAACTTCTTAAAACTTGTAAATGATGATCCTTTTCTCTTCTGGAGAAATATATTTTTAGTCCTTAAACTTAAAGCTATTTTCTTATTTTGTCCTCCAACAACTAAATTTTCTAACTCCTTAAACTCTTCTAGTCATCCTACTTTAGGACTTCTGTTAATTTCCTTAACAGAAATCCTATATGACATCAGTTGAATCCAAGCTGCACATACAACTGGAAATGACATGCGCTTCTAACTTGAATGCCATGTAGGATTTCTATTAAGGATATTAACCGTAGTCCTAAAACAGAGTGATTAAAAAAATTTAGACACTAATAGAAGTTTAATAGTTGGACTGAAGACGTTCAAAGAAGTGTAGGAATTTCCATAAGCAAATATTCAGTGACCAAAAAAATTGATCAAGTTCACGAATGGTAAAATTGACACAGCAAATAGTTTAAGAAATTTGTAATACTACTGGAAAAGACATTTAGAACTGTTCACTAGCCCAAATACAAAGTGAAAGGAGTACCTTACCAAGTTGGCATCAGGAAGATCTCGAACAGCTTCATCAACATTCTCTGCAGTAGCTTTGACCTTATAATGAAACAAATGTCAGGATGTTAGAAACAAAAAGAAAACACAATACCCTGAAGCTGAGATAAATTGTTTGACAAGTTAGAGTATTTATCTGATAAGTAAAAATCACTAACTGTGATGAATGATACACATAGATATTTGTACAGAAGCTTAGAAGTTGTGGTGTTCCGCTGTTATTAACCAATTCTTTTGGTTAATACAGTGTGCATGTTCATGAAACAGCACATCTTTCCATCATGATAAAGAATGTCAATGGTGTTTGGAATCTTCTCTAAGGGCATCAGAAGGAGTTAGCAGGAAATGTATGATTAAGAAAATGAAATATATTATTCCAACAAGTGCAGAACATAATCTTAACTAATTTCCTTAATTAGGTCAACAAGTAACATATAGGTAGATAATCTTCTTATTAATTTCAGTCAATTTATGCATGAACATAGAAGAGGAGTCCTCTCCACCTGTTTATCACCAAAAAGTTCCAGCCAATGTGCTAACCCTGGTATTGTAGGAACAAAGGAAATCTTAATAGAAGAAACAATGACAACAAACCACATACCAATTTAGTACTTCTATACTCTGTTCTCTCTGAGAGGCGGTTTCGTAGAGGTTCTATATGATCACTCCCGTCCAGTTGAACACCAATAAAATATTGAAGCTCACCCTGCACAGAGAGAATGGAATTTCTGAATTGGTCAGAAAATTCAGAATTGCTTATAGGAAATGATGATTATGGGCTTGGAAGAATAGAAATCTGATACTTGCCTTCTGATCACGCATAGGTTGCAAGTGGAATAAGTTCCAAAATTTCTTACCTGCCGAAATCATAAGATTCAAAAATAGTAAAAGGTCAAATCATAACGTCCATAAGGATAATAGATAGCTTCCAACAGCTACATATTATGATAACTTTCAACTGAAAATCTTCTTTTTCTCTTCCGACTAAAATGAGTCAAATCTGTACTGTGCTCAAGAACTATATTATGGACGCTCTCTTCGTAAAGCTTACCACTCTTGGTGTAGTTGATCAACTGAACAGTGATTTCCCTTTGTTCTCTTATAGCATCTCTGATCTTTGAGACAGTTGATTGGTCTGTTTCAGGTCCTTGAAGAAATCTGCATAATAGATGAAAAAGGTGACTTTCATCTATGATGCAATTACAGGCATAATAAAACTGAAAAGTGTTAATATTCATCGTCTGTAGACGATTCATCTCTAGAAAGCTCTTGGCAACATAGATTACAATATTGTCAGTACAAAATATGAAGACAAAAGAGTCATTCGCTTTAGATGATTCGTATGGTAAGATCACCATTGTAAACTTTATGGCAATAGAGATGACTATAAAGTTTGTACAAAATATGAAGAAACTCGAGGCAGCATCATCAGCTTGATCGGCATAATAATCAATCAAACAAGTCATCCCATCAATGGAAGTTATCATGATACTAAGTGTTCTACAGCTTTCTAATTAATTGTGTGAGCAATTGTACTCTTCTGCCCACCTATTCCAGAGTTTACACCTTTGCCATAGGCATTATTGAAGTAAGGCTTAAAATTACAGTCCCAAATGGGCTTTCAAGAATACAAGAATTCATAGGTTCCAGAGGTGGTGCAATGTAAAATGAATGCACGGATACTAAGGGTGAATGAATTAGTACTATGCAGGAGAATCACAGTGCAAGTAGAGAACTGGCAGTAAATTGAAAAATCAGACATATATATAAAATCAACACAATCCGCAAAATGCAGTTGATTTATACCGACAGTTCCGTCCTAGGATTTCTTCACGTGTGTATTCTGTGAGTTCAAGAAAGCTATCCGATGCAAATATCTGAAAACGAAGGTAAAGGATATTATCTGTTTAATGGTAAAGTCCAAATTATATTTTTGAGCAAGTATTTTAGCGATCTCCTGACGGCAAAATAGAATAAAGTACAAACATGTACATAGAATCCCAGAGTTGGTAACTGGCCAAATCAATTATAGCTTGTAGAAACCTTTTATACTCTAAGATCATACAAGATATGAAAAAAATTTAAGCAATTATGAACAAATTGACACCAAGGCTATCAGAAAGAGTCAGTTAGGCAGTAGTAAATCATAGAAAGACTCTGGTTATGTTAATCACTATGTAGTACCTCACAGAAGTGGTGAAGTCTTCACTGACATTTTTTCTTTCAGTTAACACATCAAAAGAAATTCATAGCAATGATGTGTGCCTTACGATTGGGTTATCAGGAAGTCTAGGATCTGTAATCACGAAATTCTTTTCAATGCGCTCCAATGTAGTTGCCAAATCAATTCCTTGGCGTATATCCCTTTCTCTTATAGACTGATCCCAGCTATCAGTCCGCTCTATGTCTTTAGTCATCAGAACCTCAGGTACCAAAGTTGGTGATTGTTCATCTTTTCCTATATAACTTAAAGATCTTGCTTTTTTGAACCTGCAAGAGCAAGTAATTCATTTTTATATGCAATGCAACATCTATTAGTCGTTATAAGGTCTGTCAGAAAAATGAATTCAAATGGACATTGAAGAACAGGATTAAATAACTAACAGATCAGTCAAGGATACAAAAGACAATCCCTGTAATTAGGTGGAGAACTTTTCCATGTTACAAAAAGGAGTCAATTTTTGCTCTCTCTCTTGCTAGAAACAACACACTTCCATAATGCTATAGTACATTTTTACCAGCACAAGGGAGGATAGTATGCGCAAAGAACAGCTATCTGATAAAATCCAAGAATCATTTAGAAAGAAAAACGGAAAAGAATACTAACCTCATCAAGGAAATGCGGCTTGACTTCCTGGATTTCTTGTCAGCGTCTCGATTAATACTGTTCCTAGATTCCAGCTGAGGAGAATACCTTCCAGGGGTACTGATGGAATCAAAGCCAACAGATTTAGGCAAAACATAGTCAAGGTTGTCTGAAATGTCATGACTCATAGTTCGAATGTGAGATTTTGGAAGTTTCAGGGTTTGGACAACCTCCTCAATGGAATTTAAAGCCTCGTCCTTTTGACGAGCTGAGAAAAGAAATTGAACGATGAATGAGTTCAATGCCGTCAGGCACATGTAATCAGAAAAGAAAACCAAAATTCCATGATCTTACCATCATAACGGATTAAAGACTTGGGCAATCCATTTGGGCGAAGAGCTTTTTCATTATTACCTTCTGTATATTTGCTGACTTCCACCTGCATTCTGCAAGAGCAAAATTCAATATCAGTTTTTGAACTTCAAATGACACGAAATAGTTACCATGGCTATTCTCTTAACACGGGAATGCCATCTGAAAGATGGAATACGAAAAGGTACAAACCCAATGAATTTAATAGCATTTCCAAGCTCATCTTTGATAGGTGTGATAGTAAGGAGATTCCAGAAAGGAGTGCCATCCTTCTTGTAGTTGAGGAGCCTTCCACAATAGCTCTTTCCACGCTTTACGGCATCCCGTATCTTTGCTACTTCATTCTGGTCAGTCTCTGGTCCCTGAAGAAACCGACTGCAAATACAATATAAACACACTCAAATGTTGGTTTCTCTTTTAACTTTTTTTTGTCTACTTGAACATATATTTTTGTCTAATGTAAATACATTCCACAGGTTGAAACTAATCTACCTTGATATAGCTTGAACTGAATAACCTGAATTATCAACCTTTGATATCCATTTATCTAAGTTCTCCGACAGTGGTCTACTCTGAATTCCAGCTTTTCCATGATTATAGGAAGGAAATGTTCATATCAACCATTTAAAATAAGATTTCTCATCTCAATAATGACTGCGAAAATATTAAACCTTTTACGGTTACGCAAAGTAAAGGAAGTTTATTGAAATAATACCCAAATATCCACATTCGTATGAAGTAAAAGGCGAGCCTTACTGTGCGAAACAGTACAGGTTAATAAAGGACAAATATTTATGCATATTTTTAAAGGTCATTCTGTTAGTAGATTTCCTAAACTAGTTTGACGCATTTTGAATACAAGCGAGTTGACTAAAATGCTCTTGCGAATAATGCATACAAGCTCAGAAAGTAAAGAAGAATAGCATGTTTACCAGTTCCTCCCAATAACTTCTTTTGAGGTATAACCAGTCATGGTAAAAAACCCACTACTGGCATACATTATAGGGCAGTCTGGTTTAGAAGTATCTGATACAACAAATGTTTGTTGCAAAGTTGATAGCGCATCCTTCAACTCTTGTGATACTCGTGGAAAAGCTACTGATTCAGATTCCTCCGACTCCCTTGTTGAATTCACCACAAACCTCTCTGATGAGCTTCTGTTTCTATCTCCATCTCCAGAGGATCTCGTTAGGGCCTTGAAACTACCTACCCCTTCATCAGACTTCACCACAAGTCCCCATTCTGCAGTTCTTGCTGCTATACTAGCTTCAGTAAGTATTTTATTGACAGAACCTTGTCCACTGGAATTATTGGTCCTTTTCTGTTCTGTTATTGCATCACCATGAGGGGTCTTGGACTGGCTATTCCCTTCTTTTTCAAATGCCATCCACTTGTGCACAGGCTCTCTAATGTTACAAGAATCAGATGACTGTGACTGTATGAGTCCCTCCCTTTTAGCTATATCACTCCGTGAACTTGGACTTGGACCAGTTTGGGCAGCATAATGACTTGCTGCTGGCTCAAAGATTTTGATTGATCTCTGTTCTTCTCTACTAGTGGACTGATAGCTTGCATTTGCTTTCTCTTTCTCCATCTTCGTTATTTATCTGCATCCAAAAGGGTAGATCACCTATGACAACAGCTTGATACTTGCAACAAGCCAGAAGATTTTATGTTACCGCACAAGAACAGACGTTTATCTCATAAACGTCCCTATTTATTTCTGCAATCAGAATTTTTGAAGCTTTTAAAGAGAAAGGAAATATCTGGTCAGAAGTACTGCTTAGGGAAAAAAAAAACTCTGTTGGTTTACAAAATTATTGAATTCCCCCCTCATTAAGAGTGGATCCTATTGTAAAGTTTCTGGACTGTTACTTGCAATAAGGGAAAGATTGATAAAAATGGCTTTTCAACTAGAACTATGGAACAATGCGACAAACCGAAATGTACTCCGCCAAGCTGGTATCGCTTGCTATCAAACATCAAAATAACATTCAAAGCCAGCAACACCACTAATTGATCTTAATCACTTGACACGACTGTATCTGCTCAAACCTCACAAAGCAAGATGATCGTACGCACTGGCTTTTTGTTCATTTTCAATCTTCCCCTCGTATGAAGTTGACAAACAATTCAAATTTTAGCCTTCATAGCATCTCCGTTTTAGCATTCGTTTCATAACTAAACCCAAATTATCAGTTTAAACTTAAGGGCGTAGCTACTTCATTTGGAGTCTTCAATTGTCTTCTCCAATTTAGCAAGTAGCCATCTATGAGTAATGCAACAAAAGTATTCAACTAATACAGAAGGAGCAAGGAGCAAATAACAACAATAACAAGGAGATATCCAGCAGTACTAAGAGAATCATAAAAGAAACAAAAGACTGACTGAGAAATGTGAGAGCGCCAACCCAATAAGAAAGAAGAGAAGACACTAGCGGGGAAATTATTCAGCCGCCGGTAGAGGCACTGCCGGAGAGAGCGGGTGTGTGTTGGAGACTTGGAGCAATGTTGAACCATATGTTCTTAAACGATAAGTTGATACGGACTGATGTGGATTGAAGAGCTGTGCAGCATGAAACGAGCGGTTATTACAGAAGTGTGAGACGAAGTTGACGTTGACTCCGGCATCATGCATGGCCAGCCACGTCACTTTGGTCAGGTAAACTACTACTTAAATAGTATCGCCAGAAAATCAGTCGTTGGTGGTTAAAATCATATCATATCTTGTGCTGAATGGACACTTGACGTTACCATTTGGGACTTAGGGTTCGTTTGATTGAGCTTTTATTAGTAGAATTTTTATCAGTAGAATTTTTGTCAGTAAGATTTTTTTGAGAAGAGTTTTTTTTAAAAGTCAGTTGACTGTTTGGCTGTCAATTAAAAAAACAGCTTTTTAAAAAGAGCTTCATTCAGTAGACTGTTTGGCA
>JAOTAX010000004.1:23329416-23350917 GCA_025629825.1 Erythroxylum guanchezii
ATATCACCAATAATGTAACTATTGAATTGGTCTCCATAAATCATAATCTATAAAAGTACGACTCATTTCTATATGTATAAATCACAAATAATTGCAATGCTCATGAGATCAATGACAAATAAGTCACTGCTTTGGATATTATATTAATTTCAATCATGTGTGTAGAATCTCAAATTAGTATAGGATATATTTAACTTTTCTTAAATAAAGCCTGAAAGATCAAAACTTTCTTAATCTTTTTTTTTTTTTTTTTTGGTACAAACGGGAAACACAATCAAGCTCTAGAATACAAAACGCCGTCCGCATCACCGCGGAGCAACTCCTGGAGGCACGTTGGCGGCTCCTGAAAGGTACAGAGACCTGCTCTAAAGGCGACTACAAGATTGGCTAGACGGCCCGCACACAACAGGAGCTTCTCCAAGTCAGTCACTTGCAAAAATGACATTATGACATCGAAAAGAACTCTATATAATAAGCATTTTACCCTGAAGCCACACCTTGTCAAAAGCAATCTCGAGCTGACAACTATGGCGGAAACGGAGCAATGTATCTTTCTACTCGGTTTTCTAGCTTCCATAATCTTCTTCAGTACCCTTTTAGCTAAACCGCACTCCAAGTCACGTCTTCCTCCCACGCCCATGGCCTTGCCGATCATCGGCCACATGCATCTCCTTGGTCCTCTTCCTCACCAAGCTTTCCACAAACTTGCCACTCAGTATGGACCTCTTGTTTATTTCTACATCGGCTCAAAACCTTGTGTTCTCGCTTCCACCCCAGAGCTTGCAAAAGAAATCCTCAAAACCCAAGAAGCCAATTTCTTGAACCGCCCTAAAGTTGCCAACCTTGATTATCTTACCTATGGCTCATCCGATTTTGCCACCATACGTTATGGGCCATACTGGAAGTTCATGAAGAAACTATGCATGAATGAGCTCCTAGGAACGCGAACCCTGGACCGATTCCTCCCGATCAGAAACGAAGAAATAAAACGGTTCTTGAAGCATGTACTGAAGAAAGCTGAGGTTAATGAGGAGATAAATGTTGGAGGAGAGCTGAAGAGGTTGACAAACAACATAATTTCAAGAATGATGTTGAGAACAAGGTGTTCGGACGATGAACACGAGGCTGACGAGGTGAGGAAGTTGGTGAAAGAGTTGAATGAACTGGGATCACGATCCAATCTCTCGGACACCATATGGTTCTGCAAGTACTTGGATCTGCAAGGAAACAAGAAAAGGCTTAAAGATGCTCGAGACAGGTACGATGCTTTGATGGAAAAGATCATGAAGGAGCATGAAAATGCGAGGAAAAAGAGGATGGAGATTGGCGATGAAGGTGGTGGAGTTAAGGACATCCTCGATATCTTGCTTGATATATACGAGGATGAGAATGCAGAGATGAGACTAACCAGAGAAAATATTAAGGCTTTCATCATGGTAATACTTACTACTCTCTACACAGCAATATAAGCACACACACTTGATAAGTTTCTTTGGTACTAGGAAAAACACAGAGACAAGCAGGTGCATCCTCCATAGAATTCCCATATCCCATTTCATTCATTCACTTAGGCTTCTGATTAGTTAAGCTGATACATTAGAGCTTACAAATCCATAAATCCTTGCCATTTTAAACCAATGTGACTCCACCTGAAAAATATATTGAGTGGTTCATATAGTTTAATGATTAAACCTCCCAGCCCAACAAATTTATAGATTGTTGAGATAAGCGGCCAAGTGGTTCTGGGCGCCAGTTTAGGGTGAGCAGTTAAGTTGAAAGATAATACATAACAAAGGGAAGTATAATTGCCCATCTGCAAATTGCCAACGTATGGTTACAAACAAGCATTCAAGGATCATATACTGGAAAAAAAGGGCAACTATATGTAAAGCTTTGCTCCAGTTTAAATCCTTTAAATTTTTCAAGCAAATATGTCCATTATTACACAAGAGCTCTCCAGATATACTATCAAAAACCAATTATAACTATCCTCCACTATTCTTGGGCACCTACAGAACATTTTTGGAGCTGGTACAGACACATCTTCCATTACAGTAGAATGGGGACTGGCAGAGCTGATTAACCACCCAAAAGTGATGGAGAAGTTAAGGCAAGAGATTGATTCTGTGGTGGGAACTAACAGGCTAGTCCAAGAATCAGATATACCCAACCTTTCCTATCTCCAAGCTGTTGTAAAAGAAATACTCAGACTTCATCCTGCAGGACCATTAATAGTCAGAGAATCAATCGAAGACTGCACCATTGCTGGCTACGATATTCCAGCCAAGACACAATTGTTTGTCAACGTGTGGTCACTGGCCAGAGACCCAAATTCCTGGAAAAACCCGCTAGAATTCAGGCCTGAAAGATTTACAATTGAACAAGAGTGGAGTGTGAAGAGTAACATGCTTGATGTGAGAGGACAGCATGATCAAATGTTGCCATTTGGGAGTGGAAGAAGAAGCTGTCCTGGTGCTTCATTGGCGTTACAATTTGTTCCAACAACTCTCGCTGCTTTGGTGCAGTGCTTTGAATGGAAGACAAGTGTTGGAGAAAGTAGTGTTATTGTAGACATGGAAGAGGGACCTGGACTAGCGCTTCCTAGGGCTCAGCCTCTGGTTTGTGTCCCCAGGACTAGAATTGCTGGGATTTTGTCATTCTCTTATATGTGAATGCTTTTCCTGTCTCACTTGAGATGTAATTTGCTTATGTTAACCAATAAGGGGGCTTTTAAGGGATTAAAGTTATCACTTATCAGATTTGTGTCTATTTTAGCTTTTACTTGATTCACTTACTTAACCCAAAAGTTTGTTTTGTTGAGGGAACGAGTGGGGATTTTGCGGTGTAATTTTCAAAATGACGTCGATTTGACTACTAGATAAGCTATTATGTTTAACGTCCGAAATGAGTCGCTTTGGTCATTAAATAGGATTGTACAGTATCTAAATTTATGTTTAACGGTTAAATTGAAATTATTTTAAACATTTAACAGGGTAAAATTAGACCCAAAAAAAAAAAAATCTAAACTTAGCATCAACATATACTGAAGCAAAGAATGTTGTTTTGGACATTGGACAGGTTTAACAAAGTAAAATTGGAAAGAAATCGGAACTCAGCGTCAACATATACTGAATAGCTTAGCTACTATAGGAAGCAAAGAACGATGTCCAAAAATACTCATTCTCTCGTATCGCTACATGACTAGCCATTTATAAATAGTTGTTAATTTATAATTGACAACTATTATATGTTCATTCCTGGAGCTGTCTAATACCATCAATGAAATGAAAGAGCATCTCAATCTCGGGTGATGGGAGGTTTTTATTTTCCTTTTCTTGGTAATGCATTGGGTAATGTGAAATTTTAACGGGTCTAACCCTAACAAATCCTCCAAATAGAAAGAGATGAGACTTTTTCTGCAGGTAAATAAAGTAGACAGTATCTCTTTACTTGAAACCAAAGTCAGATTGAATAAGTGGGAGAAAATTATAAAAAAAGTAGAGATTTTTTCGTAATTATTCAGAGTCTTTAAATAGACAAGTTTGGTTGCCGTAGAAATCGACGTCAATGTGTATAAATGTTTCGTTCATTGCTATCTAAAGCAAAAATTTTATGATTTATCTTGCACTTCCATTGTCGTTTATTTGAAGGAGAGGAAAGCAGTGAAGCAATAGTTAGATGCTTTAAATATTCAAGGCCCTTGCCCTCTTAACACGGACTTGTTGAATTGTGTTATTTCATACAGTCTGCTATACTGAAACTTGTGGAGGACTTAGTTATGGCAGTCAAGGTGAAAAGGAAAGGAAGGTTGAAGATCAAGCTGAAGGTTCCTAGACATCTGAGAAAATTAGAGTTAATGAGTTTGGAAATAATTCAGAAGTCCATGCATTTAAGAAATGACTCTAAAGCCCACTTTAAAGCACGAGCAGGAACAAGGGTTTGGGATCACATTTTTATTTATATCTGGTGATGATACATATACTTTTTAGAAATGATCCATATGTTTAATGGGGTAGCAAATAATAGGGTGACGCATTTCTGCTGCAAAACCTGGCCCTGGGCTCAGATCAACCTTCTCTCCTTCCTTAAATTTCCAATCAAAACATTGTACTAATGCACCGACAGCCTGATGCATCACCATCATTGCCAGGGAAGCTCCAGGGCATCCTCTCCGGCCACTGCCAAACGGTAGGTACTTGAAATTCTGACCCTTGAATTCCATTTGGTGCTCACCGATTTTCTCACTTGAGGTGTCCAAGAATCTCTCCGGTATGAACTCATCAGGGTCTGTCCAAAGCTGTGGATCCCTCATGATTGCATACACATTCACCAGAACTCTAGTCTTACCATTCACATAAAAGTTGTTGACCTCACAGTCTTGGGCACATTCCCTAATTATAAATGGTCCGGAAGGGTGAAGCCTTAGTGTTTCAAATATGACTGCTCGGAGGTAGGGTAGATTTGGGACATCTGCTTCTTTGACTAGCCTATGGGGTCCTACGACTTCGTTGATCTCGTTTCTTAACCTCTTGAACGTCTTTGGCTTGTTGATGAGCTCAGCCATAGCCCATTGCATGGCTACCGATGATGTATCTGTGCCCGCCAAGAATATGTCCTAAAGGCATGGTATACGAATCATCAACTTAAGCATACGCATATAATAAGTTAAGAGAAGATCAATAAAACTACATGAATACAAACTTGGAAACGTTAAACGAGTATCGATAACAGTCAGCATTTGTAACTGTTGACATGGAACAGTTCATTTTATAGTAACGTTATCATGTGATTCTCTCCAATATTATTAGCCTAACTAACAAAATTCAAAATATTGATCATATTAATTGCATTAATTGAAAAATGGAAGGGAATAAATCTCTTACAAGCAAGAAAGACTTAATGTCATTGGCTGCTAACTTGATTTCAGCAGTTGGGTCATCGTGTATCTCCAGTAATATGTCCGTTAAATCCTTCATCCCTTCAGAACCTTCCGTTGCCTTCTCTTTATGCTCCTTTATTATTCTATCCGCCAACCGATCATACTGTGTCAATGCACCAACTAGCTTCTTTCCAGTACCTGAAATGTCGAATATCTTGAAAGGTCCCAAAACATCCCCTAAGCTCAGCTTTGCTCCAAGGTCTAAACAAGCCTTAACCAACCCTCTAATTTCCCTAGCGTCGTTGTCGGTACCGGAACACCTTGTGCTCATTGCCATCCTACAAATGGTGTTGTTCGTCAAAGTCGTGAACTCGCTGCTCAAATCACACAATTTTCCTTCTCTGGCGCACCTCATCACCGACTCTACCAGCTTCAGCTTCTCCTCTTCACGTATATCCATGAACTTGTCTAGCTGAGCAACTGAAAGCAGCCTTGTCATGCATAGCTTCTTCATGAAACGCCAGTAGTCACCATACTGAGCAGTTAGAAACCTGGATCCTCTGTAAATAAAGTATTCAGAGGAGCCAAACTCAGGTCTAGAGGAGAAATTGAGCTCTTGGTATTTCAGAATTTCTTTTGCCACCGAAGCGTTGGACGCAATAAGACATGTTGATGCACCTAGACGTAGCTCCATGAGCGGACCATATTTTCTGGCTAGAATTTGGAAAGATTTGGGCAGTACAGAACCTATGAGATGGAGGTGTCCGATGATTGGTAGAGCTGGTGGGCTTGGAGGTTTTTTAATTTTTGTATGAGACCTTGTTGATATTTTGACGAGGTAACGCACCAACAACGCGGGGATGAAGCAGATGAGAAGGTAACAGAGCATATGAACTGAATCCATGCCGAGTTGAGTACAGTCTTTACGATTTATCTTTTGAACTAAGCAGATCATGGGACATTATTGTAATGCTTGTTATTATATAGAGAGGCTTTAGATGCTAAACTAGTATTATGTTTATTTATAAGTTGTTAAGACACGCGAAGAGTTAAAAAAAATTTCAAACTGGGAATTGATATTTCATATGAAATAGACCTTATAAATTATTTTGTTTGTCTGCCAAAAAGAATTTGGAGGTATTGTAATTTGTAATAAAATTATCTTTGAAGTATCATTATTCTACACGTCATAATTTTAATGATTTTGTATTCATTATTTTTTTAAAACAACTGAAGTTCAGGTTCTATCAACTGCAGCATTGAAAAGCGTTAGTAGTTCGTGGAATATGATAATCAATGTTTGCTAGGAATTCCTAGCTTTGTTTACCGTAAGTAGCTTTGTTTATCTAGCCAAGCTGCCGCTCTAGTGACACTAGGGAGTTTCTATTATGTAATCTCAGTTATTTATTTATATAAGTTTTGCGTGAATTTTATATAAATAAACATAAAATTTGTATAAATAATTAAATAAAATTTATGAAATAAAATAAGATATTGACAAAAAATCTTGTCCCATCGTTAATTACGTTTAACGTTTCCTACCTTTCGAAGCTCTTCGAGTTATAATTCAATTATTTATTTTCTAGAAAAAGAAAGATTCGCTTGCCTTGATAAGGTTGTCGAGTATTGAAGCAGCACTGAGATCGTCTGTGCTCGTAATCCATTGCCAACTTTATTTCAGATCATCCCATTAATATGTTTTTCTTGGTCCCACGTATTTGTGTGGATGGGATCGTCTTTCAGACGCATGATTAAGGGTCAGAGGATTTGATCTCATCTAACAAATGACCGACAGAGAATAAACCATGCAGATAATTTGAAATAATCCATCGAATTAATTTTGCAACGAAGACAACAGATATGTGCCAAATGAATATTTTGGACTACAAAAGCCTAGCCCGATTTGCCGTCCAACGAGACCATCATAATGAAGTTTCCAAAACTCTCAATTTTATAATCAAAATAAAAATTCCATTGCAGGCCAAGTTCGAACTGGATATGGCAAAAGGGTTTGAAATTTATTTAATTAGCTTGAAGTAAATAGATAATTCGATTTGACTGAAAGGTTATATTTAAAAATATTTTTAACTTTGTACCAAGACGCAGCTACAGGGTTTGAGCGAGGCAAAAGGAGCCCTTAAATCTTATGCCAATTTTGAGTTTTTTTTTCTTAAAATTTTGATCTGACCTGACTAGAATTATTGCCACTCATAATTCAAACTAGTAATTAAAACAAATTCTCTAGCGAGCGGTTTGTTTGTTTGTTTTCTCCCCCCCACCCCCTTTTCTTATAGTCATAGTTTCATTATTCTTCTTTTAAAAAGATACTTATAATAAATTTGAATCAAATTAAGATTTTTTTTTCAATTTGTTTAAATTTAGATAAAGTTTAATAAATTTTGTTTATCATTTAACATTAATGTATAATTTTATTTATTCTGATTTTTCATGATTGTCTCCAATTAGATCATTTTATGGAATTTATTTTCCCACATTTATTGATGACAAATTAAGGAAGTTCAAAACTGTAAAAAAGATATATTCGTAACATCTCCATCAAAGTAAAAAGAATAGTTCTTTTGTACTTACCTAGCTATTATAAAATAAACATTTTCACAATCAATAGAAGAGACTTTTAGTGACAAAAAAATTTGTTAGTAAAAGTCCAAAAATCATCACTAATATTCAGTAGGGACGATTTATAATCGTAGCTAAAATTATTGCCAAAATTTGACAAGAAAAAACTATAAGCAACATTTTTACCAACTTGTTGCTAATTCTTTTTCACTACAAGTTGTCTCCGTAGTAAAAAGAGATAGATGATAATTTAGCTAATAACATTTACACGTGAAAATGAAAAGTAGCAAAAACTTATTGACCACGATTTAGAGTAGCAAAAAACTTATGCTAAAATTTTTTAGCAATGCTTCAAAAACGTAGCTAATAAGTTTTAGCAACAAAAGTGAAGCATAACTAAATATTATTGGTGACAATTTATAAAACATAGCCGAACTTCCTTAACTATAGCTAAAAGTTATTAACGACTACTTCAAGAACGTAGGAAAAGATTTTTAACTACATTTTCCCCATTTTTGATACCATTTTTACTAAAGGATTTATCATGTTAAATATAATTATTGGCGACATTTTTAATACATTTAATTGTATGTAATATTTAGATTTTTATAATTTATTATACAAAAATATAAAAAATAATTAGAAATTAGAAGCATTGTATATAAACAATAAAATATCATTAAATGTTAATTACAAACATTAACAAAAATACTTATATAAAAACTAAGACTCATTTTCATCGTTACTACTTACATAATTCGGGCTAGGTAAATTTTTTTTACTAGCTTTTTAAGGTTGGCCAACTTTTGTTCACTTCGTTTTAACTTTTGTTCATTACATTCTAATTTAGCCTTAAGCGATTGGTTCTCCTCTTGAAGATGGTCAACATATGCTAGTCTTGATGAGGATGAAGCAGTTGGCTCAGGCCCGAACCCTAGATCTTTGATCTAGTCGGATCTTGTACTAAGCACTTTTTGCAAATGTCATCTACATCGGGCTTATTTCCATAAGGTATTGATGATTACAACTCCTGCGTTTTATTCTAAAATTTTAAAAACAAAATCAGTATTCAATTCAAATATTATTTTGTTAGTAATACATAAATAAATAATCTTAAAATTTAAACAAAATTTTATACTTACATAATTGTTACGTGCTTCTTCAAATATCTAGCCTTCACCTTCTTATAATGTGTCAGTTTGTGGAGTGTGATCCTATCCCACTCTTTTCCATGTAGTTCCTTCTGCTCTATTTTATGAAAAAAATAAAACACGATAAATAATATTGTATTTACCAATGTAATTATAACTTGTAAACAAAGAACTTACATATTCATTTCGTAAGGCAAAAAGATTTGGAGCCTTGGTTATATGGAGTTTTTATTTTTTTCTCTGTTAACCTTAGCTTTCTTGCACTTTTCCTAAATAAAAAAAGAAATAGTCCTTAAATTGTGTAACAAGATTAATGGAAGCAAATGTGATGAGAAAGAAAACAAAACTTAATGTTAGAAGATGCCAAATAATCATACAAAATGTTCCAATTTTTAGGAGACATCTATGCCTAAATATGTCTCTTTGCCACCTCATTCGAAGAAAAAGATTTGTAATATCTATGCAGTTAGTATCGACGATCCTTGGTCCTCTATTTCAAAAGTGAAGTGATACAATTTGAAACAGAGGGGTTATTGATATCAACGATAATGAGCTTCATTTGTGTACAAGTAAAAGTGAAATTAACCTTTAAATAAGAAAAAAATATTGCATATAATTAAATAAATTGAAAATTTACTAAAACTTTGTCCAAAGCATTATATAGTAAGTTATCTTCTTTCAATTGCTTGGCATGCTTAAAGAAAGACAATTCAGTCCTACTATTATCCCTAACTCACTAGACAATTTTCCTGATTGAATATTGTCAACTGGACGAACTTGTGAGATATCAATATATACAGAAAACTTGTTGTTCATTGCAACTCACAACCAGTATTTATACCTCGACCTCTTTTTCTGATGGAGGTATTAGAACCTGACAAAAAATGAATAATGATAAAAAATGCATTAAACATATAAACATATATTTGAGCATAAGTCTAATTATAGGTGTTTAAGATTAACACACCTACAGATCCCTTAGTACTAGGTGAGACAGATAGAGGTTGTTGGTAACTGGCTTCATTAGGGAATGAAGTCGATTGTTGTTGTTGGTTAGGGGTTGATTGATCTGCTTATTGTAGGGGAGGAACAATTTCGATAGTTGTCACCTTCTTCCCTTTGTTTATACCAAGTGCCATTATATTAGATATCTATAATTCAAAAATTAACAATACACATAAACATAAACATAAATCAATCATCAACAATACGCATAAACATAAATCAATCGTTAACAATCTACATTAAATATATGACTGTATTTATATATTTACAAGGTTATGTATCTTCTTACATTACTGTGTATCCTCTTACACAGCCATGTAAGTGTATCCTCTAACACGTCCGTGTATCTTCTTACACAGTTGTGTAAGTATTAATATACTTATTTGCATTTGTTGGACACCAAAACTTTAAAAGAAGTCTCCTTAATTTCAAGTTACAAAAACATCCTTTTAAATATCTTGGCATTCATATTGTTACTCCAAAGAGCCCCTTTAAATATTGCCAAGCTTTTCTATGCATTAACATAAGTCAAATATCAACAATATAAACAACACTTTTATTACTTTCAGTTATCATAATCAAGATCTTGAAAATCATCATCATTAATTACATTATTATTGGACTCTTCGTCACTATTATATTCGGCGAAAGTATCATCATTATCATATAATTTATCCTTAATATAGTCTTCATCTCTTTCTACGACAAGATAGGCTTGTACTTCATCCACTTTTCCTATATTGGGATCAACATCTCTCGTATGGAATGATGATATATTTTCATCTTCTATTTGAATGGCTTCATTATTTAGCTTCGATTTAATCTCTTCATATACTTCATCACCATCTTCACTCATTAGATCATTATCTCTTTGAAAAAAATCAAAGAAATTTCAGTGTTGAAACTTTTAAACAATCTTCCAATTTTTTCCTAATATAGTATCGTTGAGGTAGAAAACTTGCTTCACTTGACTTGCAAGGACAAAGGGTTATTATCATATCATGTCTTACTAACATTGATGCTAGTAATATTCCTATTCACTTTTCTGTCAGCAAGATTAAACCATTTACATTTAAATAGAAAAACTATGTTATCCTTAATGTAATGCAACTTTATTATTTTTTAGATGACACTGTAGAAATCAATAAAATCGTCATCATGACATCCCTTAACAACAAATCCATAATTTTGGCTTCTAAGTAGACTGTCTCTATCTTGTATTTGAAATCTAACTCCATTAACAATGCAACTTGTATATTTTTGCCACACATGTAAGGTCCACATGCCAAAGCATATAATGTTGTTGTTGCCTCTTGCATGTTACAGTTATGTAACCGTATCTTCTATAGGACAAAATATAATCAGAAGTTAATATGACATACAAATTGTCATAACTTTATACTATAAGACAAAAACTTACTCAAGTCCTAAACTATGATGTTAACTTCATCATATGTCTATCTTCAACATTAACAATCCTTTTACTTCGAATCAAATCTTTGTGCTCTCTATTTAATAAACTAAATAGAGATTAGGAAATATAGATTTAACGACAAATTTAAATATGAAAAATTGAATAAAAAGTAATATACATGCTCCATATATATACCAACTTTCTCATAATTATTCAAAATATACCAATGGTCAATTTTGAGTTTGTCTTTCATTAACTCCATAAATTTTTTGACACCAAGTGGAAAGAATCATGGTAAATCAGCAATGGCTTGTCAAATTTTCCAATTCTTATGCTCAATTTGGGGAACCTAGATGCTTTGATCACTCTTGGATGGGTATACATAGCATGAAAAATGTTAAACTTTTCAGTTCAAGCTTACATATATTCAAAGTTATGCTTTTCCATTTTCTCAAGCTCTTTAACTTTCAGTGTCTTGCAATATAATTGCTTTAAAAACTCACCCAATTGACCCAAAGTTACAGACACATCCTTCGGTAAACACATATGTATTCCAATAGGAAGTAATTGTTGCAGAACCACATGCCAATCATGGCTTTTCAACCCTAATACTTTTCCCTCTTTAACATTCTCACATTAGGCTATATTTGATGCATACCCATCAGGAAACTTGAATGATTTAAGAAATTGACAAAAAGTTTGCCTATCTTTTTTTAACATATTGTAAGAAGTAGGTGGAATGATGTATGACCCATCATCTCTTTTCTTCAAATGGAAATATTTTCTTATATTCATGTCTTCCAATTCTAATTTAGCTTTAATTATTTCTTTCGATTTGCTATCAATTTCCATCAAAGTTCTTAAAATATTCTCATAAATATTTTTTCCAATATGTAACACATCAAGATTATGGCTTAATAGCAATTCCTTCCTTTATGGAAAATTGAAAAATAAACTTTTTTATTCCAATTGAGCGCAATAACACTTCCTTTTCGCTTTCTATTACTTAGGTGTTTGCCAGGTGTAATGTCACCAAATGTGATAGTTGGTAAACCACATCATTACCAGATAAGTGCAATAGAGCCTGACCCAATACTACTTTTCTCCTCATCAACCAAAAAGAGACTACCAATTTAAAAGTCATACCATATAGAGATGCACATACTCAAGCAGTAGAATTTAGAAACAATGAAATACCACATGCTACTCCTTTTGTTACTCAAAACTTGTCAGTGGAAGATGAACCACTGAGTTCTCTATAGGGAGCGAAGGGAGACGATACAAGTACAAATTTCTAGACTGTGGTAAGAAAAAAATCACAAAGGCGCAAGGGGAAAACATTTCTATTTAATATATACATATTAGCTTGGAATGTTAGAGGAATGAATTGCCCTTTTAAGCTTTTAGCTTTAAGGGATTTTTTTTATGGAGAAAAAACTCTTACAGTTGGCTTGCTTGAAACAAAAAAATAGTTTGGCGAACCTTGAAAAGTTAAACATTTTGGGATCACAGTGGAATTTACTTACTAACCATAACTATCATGCTTGCGGATGAATCATTGTCCATTACAAATATGATGAAATAAAGGTGGATTTACTGGAAAAAATTGTTCAGCCTATGCATCTTCACATTTTATTATTGTAAGGAAACATTGATATGAACATCTCTTTTGTTTATGCCAGCAACTTTGAATTCCAAAGAGGAGTTATGTGGAATAATTTCAGGCATCTCAGTGGCATTATCAGCAAACCATGGTTGATTTGTGGAGATTTCAACTATACTCTTTATGCATCTGAAGCTCAAAACAACACAAATCTAAAAAATTTCTCACCTAATTTTTGAGATTGTGTGGAACATCTTAGTGTGATAGATCTTAAATACGCAGGGCACTCCTTCACTTTGTCTAACAAGAAAAAGTCAACTTGGTTTATCAAGAAAAAGCTCGATCGCGCTCTATTTAATCATAATTGGCTGCACACTTTTGTCAACAGCTTTGTCAAGTTTGTAGACCCACTTTGCTCGGATCACACTCCTATCTTTATGACGGACTTGATTTAATATACTGTTAAGTATCATCCATTTTGACTCAACAACTTTCTTATACAAAAGCCAATGTTTGTAGTGGATTATAGGAAGGGGTTGATCATTTGTAGTTAGAACCAAGCAATGTTGTTACATCCATAAACTAAAATTCATAAAAAAATGAACTCAAACTGTTGAACTCTTCGAAGGGATTGGCTACTTTTGCTATTAACTCCACCAAATTGGAACTAGTAAAGTTGTAGACCACGCTTACTTCAAGACCAAATGATCAATAACTTATAGATAAAGAGAAGATAGCACTCTCCAACTATTTGCATGCAGTGAGCAATTAGTCTTCTCTCCTTCAACAGAGAGCACATATTAACTAGTTACAACATGGAGATAGCTGCACTAAGTGTTTTTAATTTGATCCTAGATCGAGAAAACTACAGTAAAATCTTTTCAATTACCTCTCAAGACGGTGTATTACTCCAAAATCCTCATGATATACAAGATGAAGACGTCAAGTTTTTCACTTTTCTTCTTGCTACTAGTGTTTTGTCACATGTCTCACTCACTATCTGGGGAAACTTAAGTTGCAGCAAATCTCTCCTCTTAACTTTGATCTTCTAATGAAACTAGTGGATGACAGTGAGATTAGGAAGATAGTTTTTGGTATGAATGGAAAGAAAGCCACAGGGCCAGATGGCTTAAATGGTTATTTTTTCTAGCAATCTTGGAATATAGTTGCTAGTTTTGTCAAAAATGATATCCACAAATTCTTCGCAAATGGTGTCCTTCTTAAGGAGATTAATATAACCTTTTTTTGTTTGATCCCGAAAGGCTCAAATCCTTCCACTTTAGAGGATTTTCTCCCTATACCATGCCCTAACTTTCTCTACAAAATAATTTCCCAGATCCTAGCCACAGGATTGATGAAGGCGATTGCTTCTTTGATAAATGAAAACCAAGGTGCTTTTCTAGGTGATGGGAAAATTGGTGACAATGTTCTCCTTGTACAAGAACTTTTGATAGGATACTTTATAACCAATAGGCCCCTAAATTGTACAATGAAAATTGATTTCCACAAAGGATTCAATAGGATACTGGAAATTTTTATGGACAATGCTTACAACATACGGATCTCCTATTCAGATCATCAAATGGCTTGTGGAATGCATTACATCAGCCACTTTTTCAGTAATGATTAATGACATTCTTTCTTCATTCTTCAAAACAACACTAGGCCTTATATAAGGGGATCCCCTATCCCCTATCTCTTTATCCTTTGTATGGAAACTCTTAATGAAGTTATCAAGCACGGGGGCCTTCTGTAATTCAAGGTTCAAACACAACACAAAATGTGAAAAAATTTGCCTAACTAACCTTTAGTTTGCAGATGATCTTCTTTTATTTTGCAAGACTAATTTGGATTAAATCCACTCATACATGCAAGCTTTCGAAACATTTAAGCAGCAATTCTCGGGCCTGTAAATCAACCTACATAAAAGTCATTTTCTCCTCTCTAAAATTGCTTTTACTATTTGAAACCTCTTATAGCTAAAGCTACGTGAATTCAACTTAAATGTTCCCCACTCCTATATCTTGGTCTACCAGTGTCTACAAAGAGACTCAATCATTTTGAATGTAGCCGTATCGTAGAAAAGATCTAGAAGAGAGACAAATATTGGGCGAATAAATCCCTCTCTTATGCGGGTAAGTTGTAGCTTATGAAGTCTGTCCTCATCTCTTTGTAAGTTTATTGGAGCTCCCACAATTTCTTATCTTAAAACATCATAAAATCGATCGAAAGGATTCTAAGATCCTTTTTATGGAGACACATGAATGGTGACCCAGGAGTAGCTAAGGTTAATTGGTCTAACCTTTGTTATTCGAAAGATGAAGGTGGTCTCAATATTTTATCCATCAAAATCACAAATCGTGCTTTGATTCTTAGAGGTTTTAGTGGATATTGGAGGATAAAAAAACTCTTTGGATTAAATAGTTATTACTTCCTTAAAGGGAGCTGCATATTGGACATTAGGCCAAAAGCTTCACACTCTCACTTCCTCACACAACTTCTGAAACTAAGAGATGCAATCCAACAGGATGTCTCCTGCAAAATAGGTAATGGAAGATTGGTCTTACTCTGGTATGATAATTGTTCATGTCTGGGACCATTGATACACTATTCTCAACATTCGAAGATTTCTTCACTACACTCTCCGTACACCAGACTTTGCTTATTCATAAATGGTAACTCTTGGAACTTTTCCCATTGTCTGCAGCATCTCCAACAAGGATAACCCCCTGATATACACATGTGACATCTTTTTCTGGAAGGATATACCACTTAGCATCCTTACTAATAAAACCATTATTAATTTGACACATAGATAAGGCTCTAGAGTCGTTTGTCTATTTGTTCATGACAGTTGGGATTAAGGTTTTAACTCTAAGAATTTCTTTTGTTTTTTGGTTAGCCATAAAAAACAAGTTAACCATTGTTGATAGAATGTCTTACTTGCAAGTTGATAAATCTTGTTCGATGTGCTCGTTGAATAATGAATCACGGAACCACGTTCTTTTCGAATGTCCCTTTAATAAAACCATTTAGGATTATGTCACTACTAAATGTTTATGGTCTACTCTAAGGGACTCTCTCATAGACATTACACATAAAATCCTAACTCAAAATGCCTAGTTGAAACCAGAACACCAGATTCACACTATCGCACTAGGAGTTTGTACCTACACGCTTTGGAGAGAGTGCAATCTAAAACGTTTTGCTTAAAAATTTTCTTCCAAGGAAGCTTTGGTATCTATGATCATCATTGAAGTTCAGGAGCTCATTTTGGTGAAGAATCTACACCAAATTTGTAACTCAAACATTCATTTCTCACTACATATCTAGCGTAACATTTTTGCATATATTTTCACCTAATTTTTTGTTATTAATGCTTTGCTTTCCAAGGAAAGGTAGTTAGGGGTACTCCCCTTCTTTTTTAACTTGTATGAGTTCTTATTAATTAATTAATTCCATTTTTAAAAAAATCTACTTTGTCATTAAACAATTTGCTTCTTTTCCATATATTCCCGCGTTCTAAGTAACAATGATGACTTGTATAACGTATTTTACTTCGTAGCCTTATTGAATAAGTTTAATCATTACACGCAAGACAGGCCATATACTCTTTAGTGTTACATCTAAGCAAATTCCCATAAGTTGGAAAATTATTTATAGTCCACAAAACAATCGTATGTTGTATTCCCTAAGTTGTTTTGGTTTCACTATGTAACCTCCATAGTGTCCTTTTGATCTTCAGATCAAATTATAAAGGTTCTCTATGCGGAGATCTTGTTACTATCATACACCAAAACTAACAAATGTGTAAAGATTAAGAAATAACTAAAAGAAAAGATCATAAACAAATATATATACAAAACACCAATTGAAATCAAAAGCAAAAACTAAAGCACCATACTCCCTGACAATGGTGCCAAAATTCTTGATGTGTGTTAAATACACAAGAAAATAAAACCTATCTCTATACACTAAAAATTTATAATAACACTGACCTGGTATCATATCTATAAGGAGTGTACGTGTAATTTTTGCAATGACAGGAATTGATGTTTAGGAGTTTGGTTGAAATTGGTAAAGAAAATAAAGTGAAATTAAACTAATGAAAGTAAATCAAAGCAAGCAATGAAAAATGATAAAAGTGATGAATACGTTTAGAATCCAGTTCTCAGTTTAATCTCAGCCTACACACAACTAAACATTCAACATTGTCATAATGTTTTCACACCTCTCTTTGAAACTATTAATCGTAGGTTAATAATAAGCTCTGTTAACCCCAGTTTTCCCTTGGGTTATGTTTAATTAAAATAAGGTTTTTAACTAAACCTAGTTATCGAACAAACTAAAATAAACTCTCTAGATTTTACGAGACAACTGCATTATGAATAAAGAAAACAGATTAATTTAGGCAACAACCACACAACCTTGGGTCATTTAACCTATGTTATGTTATCCTTAATGATTAAATGCCATTAGTTGCCATAAATAAACCCAAAACATAACTATTATGTATTGTATTTATGGTTCTAGAAATGGGTCTATATATAAACAATTAAACGATAATCAGAACATTAATTATCCATACATGAATACCCACATCGCAAAGGATAATATAAACAATCCCTAAAGAGAGAGGGATTCACAATACAATAACAATATGCTCAAATTGGATGCTCAATGTCGATTTCACCCTCAAACCAATAAAAAGAAACTTAACCCTCCATGGGTCTCCAAAGAGTAAGTGTTCTACCCCTTTATGGTCCCAAAATGATTCCTCTTCCTTTGGTCACTAAAAATGTCAATTTATAGCAAAAACTAGGTTTCTGGGTATATGCATGGTTAGGTACATGATAGTTCATCTAGCCAAAAAATGTGAAAATCATGAAGATACAAAGTTGGATACACAGTCATGTATCCAAATGTGTAAGTTCAACAGTAACTTCCAATTGTATATATGACTGTGTAAGTATATACACGGTCGTGTATCTCTTAGGTCTTGCTGAATTGTTGTTTTTCTTATAATTTCTTGTCCAATCCTCACCCTAATCCTTCTCCTTCTTGTTCCATATGGGCAATTGAGTTTGGACATCAAGATTTTGGCTCATGGAATGTGTTTTTAACCCATTTTAGTTCTTGTGCTTCAAAATTATACCTAATACCAAATATTAACTAAAATAAGTATCTTAAGCATTTCACAACAATGATCACTAAGTGTTAAGAAGTGAAGCTATAAACAATTAAGCACACATTATTGGGGTTAATAGAAAATCATATAAATCTTTCAAATTGTATGTTTCACTTGGTTTTTTTTTGTGACAAATGGAAACTGTATATGAATCATACTTTTCATCATAATGGCAGGATCGTTATACATTTTGGCTTCATGTCAGACCATATTATTCATGTTACATGCAAAATTCAAGATGTCCTAGGCTGAATTGAACTCTCCTTAATTTATGCAACTAATCATGCGTTCCAAAGAGTAAAGCTTTGGGAGGGTATCAAGGTAATCCATTCTTCAATAAAAGGTCCTTGGACTATTATTGGAGACTACAACTGTATACTTTCAACAATTGAGGCTGATAGCAATAGGACAAGGTTAAGGGGAGTAAGGGAAGAATTAACCGAGATTACTTAGGACCTTAATCTGGTGTATCTGAGGTTTGTTGGGTTATTTTTATACTTGGAATAGTAAAGAGTAAGGGGAGTGCTTTATTATAAGGAAATTGGAAAGAATCATGGTAAATCAGTAATGGCTTGTCAAGTTTTCCAGTTCTTATGCTCAATTTAGGGAACCTAGATGCTTTGATCACTCTTGGATGAGTATACATAGCATGCAAAATGTTAAAATTTTTAGTCCAAGCTTACATATAATCAAAGTTATGCTTTTCCATTTTCTCAATCTCTTCAACTTTCAGTGTCTTACAACATAATTGCTTAAAAAACTCACCCAATTGACCCAAAGTTACGGACACACCATTCGGCAAACACCTACGTATTCCAATAGGAATTAATTATTGCAGAATTATATGACAATCATGGCTTTTCAACCTTAATACTTTTCCCTATTTAACAATCTCACAATGGGCTATATTTGATGCATACCCATCAGGAAACTTGAATGATTTAAGAAATTGACAAAAACTTTGCCTTTTTTTTTAACATGTTGTAAGAAGTAGGTGGAATGATGTATAACCCATCATCTCTTTTTTTTCAAATGGAAATATTTTCTTATATTCATGTCTTCTAAGTCTAATTTAGCCTTAATTGTTTCTTTCGATTTGCTATCAATTCCCATCAAAGTTCCTAAAATATTCTCACAAACATTTGTTTTCAATATGCATCACATCAAGATTATGGCTTAATAGCAATTCCTTCCTTTATGACAAATTGAAAAATATACTTTTTTAATTCCAATTGAGCTCTAACACTTCCCTTTCGATTTCTATTACTTTGGTGTTTGCTAGGTGTAATGTCACCCAAATGTGATAGTTGGTAAACCACATCATCACCAGACAATTGCAAAGGAGCTTCGCCCAATACTACTTTTCCCGGCATTAACCAAGCAGAGACTATCAATTTCAAAGTCTTACCACCCGGGGATGCACCTACTCAAGTAGTGGAACTTAGTAATAATGAAGTACAACCTGTTACTCCTTTTGTTACTCAATACTTGCCAGTGGAAGATGAACCACTGAGTTCTCTACAGGGAGCAAAGGGAGATAAAACAAGTGCAAATTTCCAGACTGTGGTAAGAAGAAAATCACAAAGGGGCAAGGGGAAAGGCCCTAAAAGCATTTCTATTTAATATGTCTATATTAGCTTGGAATGTTAGAGGAATGAATTTGCCTTCTAAGAAGTGAACATAATGAATTAACTACATCTAATTATAGTAAGACATATAATGATACTTAATGTAAAAGACAAGGGTAAATTGATAATTTGTTCGTTTCAGCATAGACGTACATACTTAGACGTGAAATATGTGTAGAAATTTTTGATATGTTTGCTTGGATTTATGAATGTGATATGAGGTGAATTGATAAAAGAAGTATTCCATAAGTAAATTGGATGTTTTTGATTAAATTGCATCTATTTTTGTGTTGATACTGTATGATAAGACCGAAGTTAGTTGATTTGGAATGTGTACTTCACTGAATGGATAGTTCCACTAAAAAAAATTCTGTAATTTGGCCACATCTTGGCCTGTAGACCTCCAAATTGTATAATTTGAATTGAAGATTAAACTCAAGACATAGTTCTAAAACTTTCATGAAGGAACCCAAATCTGATTCTGCCTCTAAGAGTTTTGAATTCTGTTTTGAAGTTGAGTTTTGGCTACTATCCTTGTTTTCGAGCAACCTATAATTTTTAGGGTATAACTCCCAATATAATTAACCAAATTACATGAAATTTATTCCGTTAGAAACTTAAGACATAGGGGAATGAAATAAATTGATAAGATCATAGGCTAATGTGGGAATTAAAGGAAGAAGGGCTAATATGCAATTGTCCTAAAGTCAACTCATGGACCAATAAGATTAAAGCATGTGTTTCCAATATAATTGTAACGCATGGTTCAATAGAATTGTAACACATGGTCCAATATAATTTTAACACATGGTCCAACAGAATTGTGAAACGTGGTTCAATGGGGTTGTAACACATGGTATAATAGGATTGTGACATATGGTCCAATGGTATTGAAACATTTGATTAAGACTAGAAAATTTATGAAAAGGCATATGGAGAGGGGAGATGGACAACACTTTGATGGATTAACTTTATATTTTTCTCCTCTCCATTTCACCTTCTTCATCCCATCATTTTTCACTTGGTGATTCAAGTAAAGCCAAAGATGAAAGGAAGGAAAAGCATTAGAAGAATTACTTTGCCAATTTTAAGGTTTGAAACTTCACTTAGCTAATTTCTATATTTGTGTATGATTAAATGGATATAACGATTCATTTAAATGCTTTGGTTTTTATTTTGTTGTTACTTAGCATTAACTTGGTTGTATATGACAAGAGAGTATCGTGCAATGGAATTTTGTCTAGGGTTTGTTTGAGTCGGTCATATTATTTAAGTCATAACTCAACGTACAGACCTCTAAATTGTGTGATTTTAGTTGCATATGAAACCTAAGACATAGAGCTAAACATCTTTAGAAGGAACTCTGGCTTTATGACTTTGTAAATTGAGATAAAAATGGTGACCTGATGCCACCCCCATTTTGGAGCAGCTTGTGTGACATTTGGTCTATATCTAATGAGTTAGGAGTCCAAATAACCTGATTGTTAGTGCTATAGAAATGAGAGACACAGACGGAGAAATTTCTAGAAGACCTAGAAAACTAGTTCTAACGTTTTGTATATGAATACTAAGGAATAAGTAGTGGTATGAATAGAGAAAGTGTCTGTCACAATCGTGGCATTGTTTATGTTTCCGATTTCTACTGTATCTTATCCGAACCTTTATGAAAGTGTATGAAAATTTTCAATCACCAAGAAATAAATGAAATAGGACTTACCATATGTGAATTGGGAGAGTAAACATTGGAATATAAGATTGAACATAATGCATTCCAAAGAAAATTTACATGTATATAAATGATTTGTATGCATATTCATTACTCATATATGTGTAGTATGATTATACAAGTCTGATTTTGATACCCTTCTAATCAGGAACGGATCCAGAAATTATTTTGAGTGGGGGCAAAATATTTAAAGTACTATTATATTATTGAAATTTTTTTAATTTAAATTATTATTTTAAAATTTAATTCTATTAAAAATTAAAATTTTGCCCCCATTAATTTAATTGGTGACAAAAAATAATAATAAAAATTATAGATATATTAAGATAT
>JAOTAX010000004.1:23351017-23366887 GCA_025629825.1 Erythroxylum guanchezii
AAGTTAATTGTATGGGTTGGATATGATTTGAATAAGTTTGAATAAAGAGAAGATGAATAGAATGAAGAAAGAAAAAATTTGTATCGGGATTTTCGGATTAGTCTTAGGATTACCAACGCAACACGATGAGTTCCGTTCGCTTTCGTTTCGTTCTCGGATGTCAAAATTCGATTCGCTTTCGTTTTTATCCTATACACGTTTTTGAGTGTCGGATCCACGTTCGATTTGTTCGCTTTGTTCTGCTTTTGATTTGTTGGCTTTCGATTCAGAGAAATCCGATTTCGATTCATTTATGATTTCTTTACCGATTCGCTGCCGCGATTTGCATTCGATTTTGTTTTCGTCTTTGTTATACGATCTCCGATCGATTCGTAATGATTCGCATTCTTTTGTTTTCCGTTTTCCTTCTTTTTCCGGTTGAGGTCCGATTTTGAGATTGGGTTCCAATAACTGGAAGCAAGACGTTTGTAATTGATCCAACTAAGGAGCATGCCCAGGGGGCTAGAGGATCATCAACAGGGAAAATTCCCCTCTCCCCTCCTTTTTTGGTGACTCAAACTCAAGACCTCCTACAAAGGAGAGCCTTAAGTGAGGAGTTGAAACCAATCAGGCCACTCCTACTTGTCAAAAAAGACAAAATTTTTGTTATTAGTTAGGGTTGATTTTTTTAACCGTATAAAGTGTTCGATGAAAGTTCTCTTAGGTTTTTAGTGTTCTGTTTTGATAGGTAACGAATGTCATTTCAAAGTTATATGTTTTGCAATTAGATTACATCAATCATATTAACTTAGTTGCTTATTTTCATAATACAAGATCGAGACAGTGGACTTAGAAGCCAAAATTGTGAGATTGTTATTGAGGGATGTCATTACGACAATTTTATTGACTTCTACAGTGTCATCTTTGATATAATAGAGTTGCATTACATCAAAGATTAAAAAATTGTTCTATTTAAGTGAAAATGATTTAATCTTGGTGACATAAAAGTTAATGGCAATATTACTAGCATCAATGTTAGTAAGACATGTTATGATAATGACCCTTTTGTCCTTGCAAGTTAGGTGAAGCAAGTATTTTACCTTAACGATACTGTA
This sequence comes from Erythroxylum guanchezii, assembly GCA_025629825.1. NCBI lineage: Eukaryota > Viridiplantae > Streptophyta > Magnoliopsida > Malpighiales > Erythroxylaceae > Erythroxylum > Erythroxylum guanchezii. The sequence goes on from JAOTAX010000004.1 coordinate 23,352,112, forward strand.
TTGGATAGCAATTGGAAGGTTGTTCAACAGTTTCAACACCAAAATCTCTTCAATTTTTGTTAAAGGGATAATGGTTTAATGAGTGACAATGGTGATGAAGTATATCAAGAGATTGAATTGGAGTTGAATAATGAAGCCATTCAATTAGAAGATGCAGATATATCATCATTCCATAGGGGAGATGTTGATCCTAATATAGTACAAGTGGATAAAGTATAAGCCAATCTTATCGTAAAAAGAGACAAAGCCTATATTAAAGATGAATTATATAACAATGATGATATTTTGATCGAATATAATGATGATGAATAGTGGAATCATAATATAATTAATGATGACGATTTTCAAGATCTTGATCATGATGATTAAAGGTTTAAAAAAGTGTTGTTTATATTGTTTGAAATGCGTTATGATGTTTGAGTTATTTTTATGCGTATTGTTGATATTTCACTTATGTTAATACGTATTGATAATGTTTCACTTACGTTAATGCATATTGTTGATGTTTTTTTTTAATATCTAGACATAATAATAATGATGAAACAGGAAAACATGAACTACCTTTTAGACACAAACACGTCTAGAAACTTTGGCCTTATTTCATTTAGTCAATACTAAAAAAAAGACAAACTATGTTGATGTTTGAGATATGTTTATGCGGGTTGTTGATGTTTGACTTATGTTTATGCAAAATGTTGATGTTTGAGTTATGTTAAGACGGAACATTGATGTTTGAGTTATCTTTATGCAAATGTTGTTGTTTGAGTTATGTTTATGTAGAATGTTGCTATTTAAGATATGTTTATATGGATTGATGATTTGACATAGTTTATGTGGACTGTTAATGTTTAAGTGATGTTAATGCAGAATGCTGCTGTTGAGTTATGTTTATGTGGATTATTGAAGTTTGATTTTTGTTTATGCGTATTGTTGATATTTGAGTTATGTTAATGTGGAATGTTAATGTTTGAGTATGTTTGTGCAGAATGTTGATGTTTGACTTATGTTTATGCAAATTGTTGATGTTTGAGTTATATTTATGCATATTGATGATATTTGACTTATGTTTATACATAGTGTTGATATTTGAGTTATAGATATCCAATATAATGGCACCCGGTAGAAACAAAGGAAAGAAAATGGCAACTATCAAAATTGTTCCTCCCCTACAACAATTAGATCAATCCAACCCTAACCAACAATAATAATCGACTTCATCCACCAATGAAGCCAGTCAATAACAACCTCTATCTGTCTCAATTAATACTGAGGAATCTTTAGGTCTATTAATCTTTACCACCCATAATTAGACTTATGCTCAAATATATATTTACATGTTTAATATGTTTTTTCTTATTATTATTCTTTTGTTGTCAGGTTGTATCACTGCAATCAGAAAAAAATAGGTAGAGGTATCACTAAAGGTTGTGAGTTGCAATGCATGAATGCTACAATGAACAACAAGTTATCTATACATATTGATATTAACCAAGGTCATCCTATTGACAAGATCTAATCAGCAAAATTGTCCAGTGAGTTAGAGGTTATTGCCAGGGCTGAATTGCCTTGGCTTCAGCATGTCAACCAGTTGAAAGAAAACAACTTGCTACATAATCCTTTGGAAAAAGTTTCGATAATTTTTTCAATTTATTTACTTTTATGCATTTTTGTTTTACTTATTTAAATATTAATTTCACTTTTACATGTTCACAAATGAAGCTCAATATCGTCGATATCAATAACCCTGAAGTTTCAAGTTGTGTGACTTGAATGTTGAAACAAAGGGCCAAGGATCATCGTTATCTACTATATAAATATAACAAATATTTTTCTTCTGACAAGGAGGCAAGGAGACATGTTTCCGAATAGATGTCTCCAAAAAATTGGAGCCATATATGATTATTGAGCCTCTGCCAATGTTAAGGTTTGTCTTCTTTCTCTTCACTTTTGCTTCCATTAATCTTGTTATACAATTTAATGACTATTTCTTTTCTTTATTTGGGAAAAGTGTGAGAAAGTTAAGGTTAAAAGAGAAAAAAAATGAAAACTCCTCATAACTAGGGCTCCAAATCTTTTGTTGTGGCACGAAATAAATATGTAAGTTCTTTGTTTAGAAGTTATAATTATATCAATAAATACCATATTATTTGTTATGTTGTCAATTATTTTTTTTCATAAAATAAAGTGAGAAGGGAATATATGGACAAGAGTGTGATAAGATCACACTATACAAACTCACTCACTATAAGGAAGGTCAAGGATGGATGTTAGAAGAAGCGCAAAATAACTATGTAAGTATAAAAGTTTGTTTAAATTTTAATTTTATTTATGTATGCAGTACTAACTAATAATATTTGAATTGGATATTGTTTTTGTTTTAAATTTTAGAATAAGATACAAGAGTTGTTGCCAAGATCATTGTCTGACAGAAATGAGTCAAATGTAGATGAGATTTGCAATAATGTGCTTGGTATAAGATCCGACTACATCAAAGGTCTTGGTTTGACCCTAAGTCAACTGCTTCATCCTCATCAAGACCAGCATATGTTGACCATCTTGAAGAAGAGAACCAGTCGAGGCTAAATTAGAATGTAGTGAATAAAAGTTGGCCGAGCTTGAAAAGATGGTCAAACAAATGCTTTCGATTGAGATGAAATGTTGTTGGAACCTATAGTTGTTTTTCCTCTTTTAGTTGATTGATGTACTGCCTTCTCTTAGTTCGTTTTGTTTTATTGTACATATAAGGTTGGTGTTATGCCTTGAACTCATTACTATGTAGTTTTTAGTTCCATATAATATCACATTTATTTTAATAAAAAGAATACTTTGCCCCAATTATATAAGTAGTAACGATGATGAAAATGATTCTTAAGATGCACATAATTATTTTTGTTAAAGATTTTAATTAAAAATTAATGATATTTTATTGTTTATATAAAATACTTCAAATTTCTAATTATTGTTAATTATATTTTCGTATAATAAATTATAAAAATATAAATATTACATACAATAACATGGATTAAAAATGACACTAATAATTATAATTAACATGATAAAATTTTTAGTAATAATATTTATTAAAAAATAAAAACGTAGATAAAAAGTTTTGCTTATGTTTTTAAAATCATTGCCGAAACCTTTTAGCTACGTTTTGAAAAACGTCGCAATTCACTTTTGCCTATGTGTAAAAAAATGCAACTAAAATTTTTTTGTTACTTCTGCTATATCGTCGCCAATAATTTTGGGGGACTATTCAAAATTTGTCGCTAAATATTATTACCTCCGTTGAAAGTAACGTAACTAATAACATTTAGCTACGAAAACCAAGCATACCAAAATATCATTGGGAACGATTTGTCGAATCATTGTATATCTCTTTTCGCTACGTATTCAGGTCATAGTAAAAATTAATTCATGACAATTTGGTAAAACTTTCCATATAGTATTTTGCTACCGGAATTTTACTTCGATTTAATAACATTGCTAAATATTATCAATAACAAATGGAAACTTTTAATGATGAAAATTTCGCTAAAAGTCACTTATGTTATAGTGTAATAATATAATTGAAATTCTTGTGGGCGAAACATTTGACATTCCTTGTTTACAAACAATCAGCCAGTATTGTTGCTCTATTCGACTCTCTAATTATTTATTATATTCTCTCTTTTTGTTAATGGTTCAAAATAAGTTCTCTTTCTCCTGTACTCGATTCTTTTACAAACGTATAATTAGGACTGAATTTGATTTTTCTTTTTACAAGTCTTGTGCTTTATCACATATTGCCAACAGAATTCCTACACTTAGAGCCAAAGGAAATTAGAACACGTTACTCAATCAGTCGTTTCAGAATCTCTTTAGCTCTACAAGGGTCCAATAAAGTAGATCGGATTTCCGACCTTACAAAATGCATGGTTACAGGAGAATTGATTTTAGTTTTACCAGGTCCAACTTGGCTTGCAATGGAATTGAATTAACGTGAAATTTGGGAAGTTTCTGACAGTTCTTAAGGAAATCTTACGTGTTATATGATCTCATTCACATCAAAGAATATGATTTTAGAAAAGATCAGAGAGAAAGTTGATTTGGCCGGCCCTCTAAACAAAAATGAAAAGAAAGAAAACACAATGTACTACACGCCACAATGATACTAAAGTCCACTATACTTCAAAATCTTAAAAAACAGATTCTAGTTATCTGCATCATTTCCTTTCTTAGAAAAAGATATATGAAATTAATTATTAACCTCTAAAATGGAGGCAAGCTCAGTTCTCAAGAGACCTTAAAAGCCACTGCCTTTCTCTCGTCGATCCAGTACAGAGGACAAAATGAAAAAGTAACGCATGTACCGATCGAGAACCTTTTGTATAGAAACTGCAAGGTGTGCCGTCTCTGGAAATGCAATCTCCTTTACATAAAGAACGTTGATGTGATCGTCAACTTCATTTTGTGCAACATCTACTCTGAAAAGATCCAAACATGGCAGATTTCCAAGCTTACTTCACAATATTTGTTATATGGGTTGTTTCTACGATTTTAGTCAGATCCATACTATCCAAAACTCGGCACAGGGGTCGTCTTCCACCTAGCCCTTTTGCATTACCAATCATTGGACACCTCCATCTTTTGGCTCCAATACCGCACCAAGCTCTTTACAAACTCTCAACCCGCTATGGACCCTTAATTCATATCTTCCTAGGTTCTGTTCCCTGCCTTGTCGCTTCCTCTCCGGACACGGCAAGAGAGTTCCTGAAAACCCATGAAGGCTCTTTCTCTGATCGACCCAAAATAGCCGCCGTTGACTACCTTACATATGGCTCAGCGGATTTCTCCTTTGCACCTTATGGACCTTATTGGAAGTTCATGAAAAAGCTTTGTATGTCTGAGCTTCTTGGTGGTCGAACACTTGACCAGCTCCTTCCAGTTAGGCGAGAAGAGATGCGAAGTTTTTTACAGTTTGTTCTAAAGAAAGCCAACGCAAATGAGGCAGTTGACGTTGGAGGAGAGCTTATAAGAGTGACCAACAACGTGATATCGAGAATGATAATGAGTGAGAGGTGTTCAGAGGAGGAACATGAAGCTGACGAGGTAAGGAAGTTGGTGCATGAGATTGCTGTGTTGACTGGGAAGTTTAATTTGGCTGACTTCATCTGGTTCTGTAAGAAATTGGATTTGCAAGGATTTTATGGGAGGCTTAAAGAAGTTAAGGATAAGTACGATAAGCTTACAGAAAGGATCATAAAAGAGCACGAAGAGGAGAGGAAGAGGAACAATAGAATTGATGAGGGTGATAATTCAGTGAAGGATTTGCTTAATATTTTGCTTGATATAGCTGAAGATGAGAAGTCAGATATGAAGTTGACCAGAGAAAATATAAAGGCCTTCATTCTGGTAAATTAATAATCTTGCATTAAGATCAATACCTCTAGATGACATCTAAGCGTCATTTATGCTTTTATACGTGGATTCAAGAATTAAGTAAATGCTAAAGGAAATCTGTTCGTTTTTATTATCCTAATTATAAATATTTGATATTTGTCTGGGAGGAGCAAAGGCACCTACTTAAATTTCCTTTCTTTTTTCTTTTTTGATTGGAACTATTGAGTGTTCAACCCTATTTTGAGACCAACAAGTGAAGATAAGATGGATGAAGCTCTTGTGGGAGGAGACACAGCTGTGTAAGGTGCTACATGGCCACGTCTTTAACTTTCACAACTGTGTATATTAACTGTGTAAGCACACACGCCTATGTAGAGTAACCGTATAATTCTCTAGAATTGCGTCAAGAGTGAAGGCATATACGGTAATGTACACGTCCGTGCTTATTACATACACGATCGTGCGTGATGACTGTCTATTTCTCTGTGACCTTGTACATCTGTGAGTGAGGTGGTGCTAAAGAGACACAATCACTTACATAGTTATGTATGTGATCGTGTACGATGCAGAAAAACCTATTTCGTGATATAAAAGAGAAAAATACGTAGGTTTTACATGTGAGTGTTGCTATAACGTTCAAAAGCAAGGAAAAACAAGGGAGGGCAAGTAGTTTAGTAGTCTCATCCTTTTTATTATTTTTAGGATTAGTTTAAGTGCTTGTTGATTGTTACGTTAATTTTGGTTTCAATCCTAAAACTTTGTGAGACAAGTTATTGCTATGGGGTAAGGCATTAAACTTTGTAAATCCTTATTTAAGTTTAGTGGAATTGCTTGTCAGTTTGGCCTATAGTTTTTTCCCTTTACACGGGAGGGTTTTTCACGTAAATCATAGTGTTTGTTTCATTATTAAGTCTCTTATTCTCATACTGATTTCCTAGTTGAAGTTGAAGAGTATTTTAGTTTTTGATATTTGGTTGATATTTTAAAGAGTTGCATTATTGTCTCCTAAAATGTGGTATCAAAGCCATCCTGATGGATGGTGGAAATAGTTCTATGGTCTTGATGTCAATAGACTACTCTATTTGGAGGCACATGATGGAGGACCTTTTGTACTGCAAGGATCTTTTTCATCCTATTGATGTAGACAAAGGTTTGAAGGATAATGTTACTTCAAAACCTAAAAAGAAGTCAAAAAGAGAATGGGGAAAGATGAAACGAAAATTTTTTGGCACTATTAGATGATAGATTGATATCAACATATTTAACCATATGTTTTAAGAAATGAATCATTTTGAGCTATGGAAAAAGCTAGAAGGACTCTATGAAAGGAAGACTACCTATAACAAGGCCTCTCTAATTAAAAGGCTTATGAACTTAAAGTTGAAAGCAAGGAAATCTGTATTGGAGCATCTGAGTGATTTTCAGGATATAATCAACGAGCTTACTATAATTAAGATCATTCTTAATGACGAGCTTTAAGCCTTGTTCCTATTGAGTTCGTTACTTGATAGCTAGGAAATGCTTGTGGTGATGATTAGTAATGGAGCTCCTGAAGGTGTCCTTTCTTTAGACGTAATCAAAGAGAGTATGTTCAATGAAGAAATTAGAAGAAAAGAGATGGTAGTTGACAACATGAAGGCTCTCTTGGCAGAAAGCAGGGGAAGGAACAAAAGCAAGGGTCTCAAAATTCATAGCAAGTCTAAGAACCAATCAAAGTCCAGGTGTGACAAAGATATGAAGCCATTCCACTATTGCAACAAGCCAGGACACATTAAAAGGTTATACTATAAGTAGAAGAGGGATCACAAAAAGCAAGATTATCATAATGATGGAGATGATAAAAATACAACTGCAATAGCTTCAAGCATGGATAATGAGGTGTCCCTAGTTTATGCAATAAATGAATGGTTCCATATCAGTAATTTGGTTTCTCAGTGGTTAATTGACACAAAAGCTTTTTATCATTATGTTCCAAATGTGAAGTACTTCTTAAACTACAATAGTGGAGACTTTGGGAGCTTAAAGATGGGTGATTAAAGATATGCCAAGATTGTTGGTATAGGCGATATCTGAGTTCAAACAAATATCATATGCTCATTGCCTTTAAGAGATTTATGACACATCCCTGATTTAAAGCTAAATCTGTTATCGAATAATGTATTAGATCAAGAAGGATTTCATCATACTTTTAGGGATAGGAAGTGGAAACTATTGAAAGGAGCAATGACTGTTACTGAAGGAGAGTTATGTTGCTCATTATACAAGACACACTTAAAGGTGCATGGTGGTGAAGAAGTATACATAGATGAAGAGGAAACTTCTCCAAATATATGGCATCGACAATTGGGATACATAAGTGAGAAATGATTAAATTTACTGGCTAGTAAATACTTAGTTAAGAACATACTACTAATTAATCCTGATCATTATTTGGCTAGAAAGTAGCATAAAGTCTCTTTTAAAAGAAGATCTACAAAGAAGTAGGAGATAATGGAGTTGATGCATTCAAATATCTATGGCCCTGTTGAGGAGGAGTCGCTAGGAGGTCACAAATATTTTGTTATATTTATTGATGATTCTTCCATAAAGACTTAGGCATATATGTTGGACTCAAAGAGTCAAGTATTTGAAACTTTTCAAAAATTTCAAGTCATGGTAGAAAGCAAATATGAAAGGAAGCTGAAATGCCTACGAAAAAATAATAGAGGTGAGTATATTTCAATGATGGTTTGAGATTATTATATAACGTATAGCATTAGACATGAAAAGACAAAACCAAGCACTCTACAATATAACGGTGTTATTGACAGGAAGAATAGAACAATTATAGAGAGGATTCACTGCATGCTTAGAATGTCTATATTGATAAAGACATTTTGGGGTGAAGTAGTATGAACTGGGGCTAAAGTAGTCCGAATTGCAATCTACTTGATTAATAGAGCTCCCTCAGTTCTATTTGATTTTGAGATTTTTGAGAGAGTGTGGATTGGTAAGGATCCCACATATCATCATCTGATAGTTTTTTGTTGCAAGGTATTTAGAATGTACCCAAAGATTAGAGAAAAAAGATTGACTCAAAGGAGACACCTTACATCTTTGTTGGATATAGTAGTGATTAGTTTGGCTTCAGACTTTATGATCCAAAGAAGCAAAAGCTAGTCAGAAATAGGGATATGGTATTCCAAGAGCACGACAAAGGTGTTGATCTTCTAAGAGGAGATAAGTCATCACACAATAGCTCATCATATGACATTATTAATTCTCCATCAATTTCTTTCATTATTGAGCAGTCTATAGGTGCAGGAGATGAAATATGTGACCAAGCATATGTTGATGATTATCAAATATAGCCTGGTAATGATGAGATACATAAACCACATCCTGATAACATTGAAGATTAAGTTGTTGAAGATAATGAACAGGGGGAGCAACTGGATTCAACAGCTAGTGATATATAGCTTTGAAGTTTGATAAGGGGAAAAAGACATTTTACAAGGTATCTAAGTTTAGAATACCTATTCGTTACTACTGAGGGGGAGAATGAGAATGTGTAAGATGTTGCATCTTGTGAAGATAAAGATCTCTGGCTTATAATTATGAAGAAAGAGATTAATTCTCTAAATAAGAACTATACATATGAGTTAGTGAAGCTTCCAAAAGATAAAAAGGCACTGAATAATAAGTGGGTGTTTAAGATAAAGAAAGATGGTAATAAGCTAGTAAAGCACAAGGCAAAGCTAGTGGTGAAAGGTTTCAATCAAAGTAAAGGTATAGATTTTGATAAAATCTTCTCACCAGTAGTCAAGATGATCTCAATTTAAACAATTTTGGATCTGATTGCCTTTTTGGATATTGAATTCAAACAATTGGATGTTAAAACAACCTTCTTGTATGGAGATTTAGAAGAAGAGATATATATGAATTAGAAAAAAAGGTTTCAAAGCTAAAGACAAAGAAAATATGCTCTGTAAGTTAAAGAAAAGCCTATATATGTTAAAATAAGCTCCAAGGTAGTGGTATCGAAATTTTGACTCTTTCATGACAGATCATGGTTACAAATAAACTTATGTCAATGTTCGTGTGTATTTCAAGGAGTTCACAGATGAAAACTTCATCATTCTTTTATATGTTAATGATATGCTGATTGTGGTTTAAGATGTTGGAAAAATCCAAAAGTTGAAGGAGGATTTGTGTAAATATTTTGATATGAAAGATTTGGGATTTGTAAAGTAGATTTTAGGCATAAAGATAACTCAGGATAGGAATATTAGGAGATTATGGTTGTCTTAAGAGAGATATATTGAGCGGGTGCTAGAAAGATTCAATATGAAGCATGCTAAGCCAGTTAGCACGTCACTGGCACCTTACTTCAAGCTGAGTAATCATGCATGTCCTTCAATAGAAAAGGAGAAAGATGGTATGTCCTTTATTTCATACTCATCTACAATAAGGTCTTTAATGTATGCAATGATGTGCATAAAGCTAGATATTGCACAGGTTATTAGGATGGTGAGCAAATTCTTGTCAAATTTAGGGAAGGTTCTTTGGGAAGCATTGAAATAGATTTTGAGAAACTTGAGAGACACGTTAAAGTGGAGTTTATGTTTTGGTGATGGTGAGCCAACTATAGAAGGTTTTACGGATGCAGATATAGATATAGATCTTAATGGAAGAAAATCTACTTCATGTTTTCTACTCAAGTTTACAAAGGGAGCCATCTTATGGCAATCTAAGACACAAAAATGTGTGGTTTTATCTATGATTAAAGAAAAGTATGTAGCTATAGTGGAACCTTGTAAGGAGATGCTCTGGCTGAAAAGGTTCCTTCAAGAGTTAGATGTGAAGCAATAAGAATATGTAGCATTTTGTGATAGTTAAATCTTGAGCAAAAATATTATGCATCACTCGTACACAAAGCATATAGATGTCAAATATTATTAGTTGACATATGTGATTGAGGAGCAATAATTGGAGTTGAAGAAGATTCATACAAATATGAATGGTGTTGATATATTGACTAAAGTTGTTCCAGAAGTAAACAAGAGCTATGTAGTAAGCTTGTCAGGATGTCTCTCAAGTAGATGTTAGAGAATAACTTGTCTTCCCCACAATTGGGCTGGAGGTGGAGATTGTCAAGTGTCTAGCCCTATCTAGTAATCATAGACGCCTTTATAGTTCGTGGAGATGATGATCAAATAAAGACAAGATGGATAAAGTTCTTCTGGGGGGAGACACGGCTGTTTAAAGTGCTAAATGTCTATGTCTTTAACTTACATGATCGTCCATATTAATCGTGTAAGTTCGCATGCCCGTGTAGAGTGACACACACTTGTTTCTTTACTTACACAGTCGTGTGGATTAACCATATAAGTCTCTAGAACTTTGTGCAGAAGACTGTGAAGAGCGAAGACATATATGGTCATTTACGCACTCGTATTTATGTCATACACGACTGTGTGTGATGGCCGTGTATCTCTGTGTGACCATATACATGTGCTAATGAGTTAGTATTGAAAAGACATGGTCACTTGCACGGTTGTGTATGAGACTGTGTACGATGCGGAAAAGCCTATTTTGTGATATATAAGAGAAAAATACGTAAGTTTTGTAAGTAAGTGCTATAATAATGTCCAAAAGAGAGGAAAAACTGAGAAAGGGAAAGTAGTATAGTATTCCCATCCTTTTTTATTATTTTTAGAATTTGTTTGGGTGTTTGTTAATTGTTATATCAACTTACGTTTCAATTGTGAAGCTTTGTGAGACAACTTGTTATTGTGGGGTGATAAATCAAACTTTGCAAATTTTTATTTGAGTTTAGTGGATTTTCTTGTTAGTTTGACCATTAGTTTTTCTCTCTATACTTGATAGTTTTTCACATAAATTTTGATGTTTGTTTCATTATTAAGTTTCTTATTCTCATATTAATTTGCTGATTAAAGTTGAAGAGTATTTTAGTTATTGATATTTGGTTAATCTTTTATAAAGTTGTGTTATTGTCTCCCGTCGGGAACTATGTAGGCGAAAATGAGTCAAAGAACAAACTTATTCTTCCAGTAAACTAACCATATTGCTTGTATACTATAATTCTTCTGTAGTAAAAAGTGTCCAAAAGGATGTCCGAGAACAATATTTTGTGTTAATATGCTTTTCTAATGTAACATTTGACAAACTATGCAGAGAATTGAAAGCAAAGCTAATTCAGTGCAGGGTAAACAAAAGGGAAGGCTAGTTTTAGAAGTTATTTGATTTGGATATCGATTGTTAGGTGAACTGGGTCAATGGGATTGCAAATTATCCATATAAAATTTTAATAAAAACAAATGTTTTTGATGTTCTATTATCAAATATTTTGATGGAGATAGGATGAATTAACTTTTCAACAAAACAAAGCGGAGGCTTGTAACAGTGGAAAAAGTTACCTGTCAGCAGCTAACTTATTCCTTTGCATAATTGATAGGATATATTTTCAGCAGGGACAGACACATCTGCCATTACAGTAGAATGGGCACTAGCTGAGCTAATCAACCATCCAGAAATTATGAAGAAAGCAAGAGAAGAAATAGAGCAGGTAATAGGACACAACAGACTAGTTGAAGAATCAGACATTCCAAATCTTCCATATCTCCAAGCAATAACTAAAGAAACTCTCAGGCTTCACCCCACAGGCCCACTAATTGTGAGAGAATCAACTCAGGACTGTGTTGTAAGAGGATATGAAATCCCTGCAAGAACAAGGTTGTTTGTGAATGTGTGGGCTATTGGTAGAGATCCCAGTTACTGGGAGAACCCACTTGAGTTCTGCCCTGAAAGATTTTATGGAACACAAGAGAATCAAGCCAGACATCAGATGGATGTGAGAGGACAGCATTTTGAGCTGTTGCCGTTTGGTAGTGGAAGAAGAGGGTGTCCGGGCACCACTCTGGCGCTGCAACTAGTTCAGACGACCCTCGCTGCGTTGATTCAGTGCTTTGAATGGGAGGTTAGTGGTGAAAGTGGCAACACAGTTGTTGACATGGAGGAGGGTCCAGGTTTAACCCTTCCAAGGGCTCATCCCCTGGTTTGTATCCCAATTGCCAGGCTCAATCCTTTTCCACTATTATGATCATTCACTAGGAAAGGAAAGCTTGAAGAAAAAGAAAAGTTGTGAGCAAATATATGCTATTTAGTTACTCTGGCTGTGATGACTTAATGTATATATATATGCTATTTAGTTACTCTTTCAATTTGTGGATTGTCGTCCCTGTGGTTCCCTAACTCTTTAAGGTTGTCTGTACCATATATTGTTACTCGATCCCATGAATTGGTTCCAATATAACATTCCAGGGAGTTGCAAAGAAGATGAAATTACGTTGAAATTTAAAGATATTGATATGTTGAGTAATGAGAGTAGCCAGATGCCAGAAGATTTTCTTATTTTGAAACGCATTATTTCTAGCTTTTAGATTGCGACAATGAGCCCACTAAATTGCTCGACGTTTCTATTCCAAGCAATGAGCGAATGGGCCTTGGTGAAAATGTCTCTCAGAATGTTACTTTCGAGACAGATCTTGTCGAGGCAGAGTTCGTGTGAAAATGTTTTTCAGTTGAAACTCTGATCAAATGGTCATGTCAATATTTCTAGTTTGGAATTGCTCCTAACATTATGACGGTCAATTTTGATATTTTTAGTTCATTTATAAAATACAGAATTCGTTATTATGCAGATAACAAACTGAATATAATATTATAATTTTATTGGTTTCTCGTGAATTATCATCAAGGATATCCGTAAAGACTTTAACTAAATCAGTTAGTTAGTAGTTGCCCCCATTGCATAACACTCTGCCTTTACTGACGATTGAGATACTATGCTCTACTTCTTCGTCTTTCAGGATAAAAGCAATTTTCCAAGCCTAACAAAATAGCTCGTCACTAATCGCCATGAGATTAAACAATTCACCTAATCAAAATTGCAATAAACATATAATTTCAAGTCATTGTCTAGATGCAGTAAGATCCACTATCTGAGGTTACCCTTGAGGTAGTGTACCATATGCATGCTACTTTCAGGTATTCCTTCTTAGATGCTTTTGTAAACTAAAACAACACATGCACCGAATAAGAAATCTAAGCTTAAGTAATCATCAACTAAATTAGACGTCTAACTAGTCGTTGACGAACTGAAGGATCATCTATCTTTTCACCCTCTAACATTGGTAGTTTCTATCCATGTTTCGTCATAGAGTTAACAAGCTTTTTCCCCGGACGCCCGTCTCTAATATTATGTCCAAAGCATATTATTTTGAAATAAAAATAATTCTTACGACAATCTTGTACCACGATACGCAAAAAATACTACAAGAAAATTGAAATTTAGCAACGAAAAACCTACACATTGCGTCGGTAAGCTAAGTGTTGGGCCTCGAACCTTTCTTGAAAGTTAGGGCTATTAAATAAGAAATTGTTCATGATTATTCATATATAAAGAAAGGTGAATTCATGAATTTGAAATGAAATGGAAAATATGGTTTAGACTCAAGATGGGTTACATGTGATAGGTTGAAGGTTAAAAGTTGGAAAATATATATGTTCACTGAGCATGCTTTGGTGTTTTAGTCATAACTTGATCTCTAGTTATCTAAATGAGATGATTTTTGATTTGGATTAAACTAGAGAGATAAGGCTACAAATTTTATGATGAAATCAAGTTCTAATTCAGTCTTTAAGAAAGTCAACTTTTGGATGAAAATTGAGCACAGAATGTTGTTTTCGAATATGAACAGTTCGAAATGTTTGGAGTACAATTCTTAGACTATGGGATCAAATTGAATGATTTTGGTGTCATTAGAAAATTAAGACAATGAGAAACATTTTTCTAGAAGGAAGTTTTATCAAATTCCTTCAATTTCAGGTTTTAAAAAGGGTATGATTTTTGGAAAGAGTTAGGTATGATTTAAAATGGATTTTAAGGTATAAATGGATTAATTACTTGTATTTGGTGGAATTAATTAGCATGTTAATGGGATTTAATTAACATGTTAATTTGAGTAAGATCATGTGGCATGGATTAAATTGATTTGAATTGAATTAATGTGTTAAGATGACATGAGGGCATTTTGGGCATTTCACTTATCCATTTAAGTTGCAAGGCTTATTAGTAAGGGCATTTTGGACTTTGTGCAATTAATGAGGGTATAAAAGCAAGAAACATGAGTTGGCTTATATAGAAGAAGAAGAGGGAACGAAAATTGAAGGGCGGGAGGAGAGAGAGAGTCGTAAAAAGGGGGGAAGAAGGAGAAAAAGAAGAACATGCTAGGGTTGGGTTTTTCTAAGCCTTTCAAGAGTGATTTCAAGTTGGTTCAAGAAGGAAAAACGTGGAGAATGATGAGAGCTTCAAGATGAGCCAAGAAACCCC
>JAOTAX010000004.1:23370257-23389610 GCA_025629825.1 Erythroxylum guanchezii
CCATACGAATCTATTCAATTATCAAAGCCATCAAAACTAATCGATTCTTTTCTCATTAAGCACAATTTCATCTATAACATAATACATATATAATAACACTCATTCAATTTCATTTCATACCTCTAAATTTCCATTTAAGGATCGGGGTCCAACACTAAAGCTCATGGACTTCATTAGGTGTGAACCATCTACTAGATGCTGCTGTACTGGATGTGGAGGATTGCGAATAACATGTGTTCGCAAATGAACCTAAGCCGAATATCCTTCCACGACGGTCCCTACCACCCATTGCATGAAGATAGGTTTGACTCTCATCAATATCTTTAGACTGCTGAGACTGTAATAGAATGCTTTCTTGTATTTGGTCCTATCAAAAGACAATGTTTATATTAGTAAGTGATAAGTATTAATCATTAATATTAAAGCATAAATTTCACATACATTTAGTTCTCTACATCGGGTGTTGACGAAAGTCACACCGTCGTGCTTCTTAGTGTGAGTGTGAAAAAAACTGACAGGGTGTAGGCTTCGTACCCATGGACTTTTCCTGCATCATAATAAAATGATATAAATGAACTACAATTTATAAAAATTTTGGCAGAATTTTCTCTATTTTTATGATATTTACCCCTGTTGAACAAAGAAAATAAACCAACAAAACAGCTATTTATGGCACCAGATATTTATAACATTATCATTCTCTATAATACACATTTTTTCACTCCAAAATTCACACATTAAATTAAATTGAAATACACCGAAGTAAAAAACAAAATATAAATGTAAAGTGTAGATACTTACAAGTCTCTCTGGATGCCTGTGGTCGGTAATAGATCCTCCAGTATGTATGAGAAGACTCTCTCGCCCCGGTTCTCCACGTCTGTTGGAAGAATTACGCTCTGAAATGGACATTGCCTCGAGTGATGTCCAATAATGCTGCCAACGACTCCATATTTGTTAAGAAATATAAGGTGGTCATACACCAATCTTGTGTATCGTATCAATAAAGTCTCGATAACATGTACATGCTCATCTCTCCCATACTTTATAAATGACCGTGTCAATTTTAGAATCCCAAAAAATTCTTTCTAAAACAAAAGGAAAAATATACGATAAGTACTTATAATATAAGAATATTTATCTAATTAATGTATGAAAATTAATTAAAAACAAAAAATATTTTTTGTACCTCAAACTCCTGATAGTAAAATTCTTTTGTGGCCTGAGAGATATTCTTCCATATATAACCCTCAAGATCAATCTTCTCCTTGATTTTAGATGTCAAGTTGCTTGAGCACGGTACAGACGGAATCAACCTAATATAAAAACAATTAATTTTATACCCTTTTTTAAATTTAAACTTATAACTTAATTATAAACATATGGTGTTTCATGTATTTTCAAAATTGTGATGTAAGTTCTTCCATCAGCTCCCTCAGCTCCATGATGGAGTTTGTCTCCTTCATCCGTATCGTTTACCCCTGATATCTGTCAGTATAGGGGTGGTGGATGGTGTAGCAGTAGGTACGGAAGGTGATGCCTCATTTATAAGTGTAGTACCTGGAGGAAAAGCATCTGATTCGGTTGCAACTATAGAATGTGATGCTTCACCTGGACAGTAACTGGCTCTAAATCGTGGTTTGAACCTTACTCGCATCATATCCTGTTTTCTCTTTGGTGGCATATTTCAACCTAAAATTCATATTTGATTCAATATTCCAAAAATATAACAATTTCACTTCAATATTTCACAACAATATATTGAAAAGGAAATAATTGATTTGTTGAATATAATATTCTATAACAAACACAAATTAATCACTATCAACACTTAATTGTAAATTAAAATCATCATCATCTTCTTTTTCTGAAGAATTAGAATTAAACTCAGGCTCCTCTTTAGATCTCTCGCCCTCTCATCCTCTCCAGATGAAATTTCAACATATTCATTATTTGGATTGTTTAAAGGTTCATTCTTGTCATATATAACATATGCATTTATTTCATAAACATCTTCCCGAAATGCTTCACTTTCAATTCTCTTTCTCCTTTTCCATATGATTCAAAAACACCTCTAGGTTTAACTTTGCAAACGACCAACCAATCTGACTTATCTCGTCGTAAGCTCTTAAAAGGAACATAATACACCTAGATCGTTTACATTGCTAGCACGAAAGGTTCAAATTATCTAAATCTTTTTTGCTTGTTAATTTTAACTAGATTGTATCGGCTATGTACTTTTATAGCAACATTTGGAGTTAGATCAAACCAATCATACTTAAATATCACACTTCATTTTATTGGCAATGCAGGGTACTCAATTTTAAGTATCTCAATAATTTTACCATAGTAATCCATCAATTCTCCCTGTATGCAAACTCCACTATTTATTGTTGCCATGTTATGACCATGATATTCTGTATGATATTTGTATCCATTAACGAAATACGCCAGATATTATTTAATAGTTCGCAAATGTCCCTTCGCAAGATCACATATGAACTTGTTCTCTATTGTATTTTCTAAGCCCTACACAAAAGAAATTATCATATTAAACAGTATAATGTCATTTGAACACTTTAATCTTATAATTCAATAATTTCAATAATTGTAAGTGAAAACTTACATATTTCTCGAACCATCTAGGAAAGTGTCTTCTAACTTCTTTATTGATATCATCCTATGTTTTCTTGGGCATTAGCTCGCGTAACCATTCCTTGTACAATCTAAAAACATTATACTGTATTTCAGCTGTGAATAACACTAAATTTTAAAACCCAAATAATCAATTCAACTTACTATTGCAATTTGGTCCTTATTTGACCTATTTACAATTTGGTCCTCTTAGTTTGGTTTATTTGCAATTTAGTCCTTTATTTTGGACCAATTGCAAATTAGTTCTTTTTGGAGGCAGAGACAAGGTTTGGGAAGCATTCTTCTTCGCACAAGATTGGAGAGCTACACCAGGTAACCTTCTTTTGTCAGTTGACGGTATTCATCTAGTTTTATTCTAGATTTTGGTGCCTTTGGTTGTCTTCTGTGCTGGTGTTGTTGGTTATGTACTTTGTATTTCTTTCTGTTTCGAGATACATTTTGGGTGTGGTTTTTTCACTTGTTAGAAAGAGTAAGGGGTCGTTTGTGTCTATCCTTGTATTGTTGGAGACATTTGGTGTACTCGTTTGATTAATAGTGGAGTTTTTCTAGACTAGGTCCCGTGGATGTTGCCTTTTGATATTTGAGAGGGTGTTACCATGTTAAAAATTATGATGTTCTTTAATTTTGTTGCTTGACATTTTATTGTTGCTTATATATTCGATCGACATTGCATCTGCACATATTTTGTTTTAATTCGCGCGGTCTGGTTTCTGGGCACATCTTTGTTGTTTTAATTCCCAACAGCTGGTATCAGAGCTTTTTGGTTTTCTATATGGTATTTTTTTTGTTTGATTGGAATATGGAGCCGAATTATGGGAAGATGGTTAGTTTGAATGACACTAATTACCACAAGTGGAAAGGGGAGATGAAAGATCTTCTATTTGTGAAAAAGTTGCATTTGCCAGTGTTTGCTGCTCAGAAGCTAGAGTCTAAAACTGATGAAGATTGGGCTTTTGATAATGAGATGGTTTGTGGCTTTATTCGGCAATGGGTTGATGACAATGTTTTGAATCATATTGCTAATAATTCAAATGCTAAAACTTTGTGCTAAAAGCTTAAGATCTTATATGCTTCGAAGACTGGGAATAACAAGTTGTTTTTGTTAAACCAGGCTATATGTTTGAAGTATAAAGAAGGTAGCTTTATTTTTGATCATTTTAATGAGTTTCAAGGATGCTTTGATCAATTGTCTGGCATAGGTATCAAATTTGAAGATGAGATTATAGGGCTTTGGTTGCTGCTCACTTTACCTGATTCTTGGGAAAATCTCTGAGTTACTTTGACTAGTTCTACTTCTGTTACCATAGAGTTAGTGAAGTCTGCTGTTTTAAATGAAGAAATTAGAAGATGAACACAAGAGGCATCTACTTCACAGTCACATGTCTTGGTTATAGAAAATAGGGGGAGAAGTAGAGAGAAGGATCAGGGACGTAACTAAGGAAAGCATAGAAGTAAGTCCAGATCTCGATACAAGGATATGGAGTGTCATCATTATCGTAAGAAAGGCCATATTAAAAAGTACTGTTTCAAGTTGAAACGTGAAAAGGGTAAGCAACAGAAGAACAATGATGATAGCGATGCTAGTGTTTCTATTGTCGCTGGTGATCTGATGACAATTGCTGATGAAGAACTGGTTAACATTGCTTCTGATGAGACTAGTTAGGTTTTTGATAACGATGCTACTTATCATGTGACCCCTCACAGGGAGTTCTTCACGTCTTATACTCCAATTTCTGATGGTGCTTTAACGATGGCTAACAATGGCAAATCAAAGGTTGTTGGCATCAGTACTACTGTTTTGGAGACTAATCTCGAAATGAAGCTATTTTTGAATAATGTCAGACATAATCCTGACATGAGGTTTAATCTGATTTCGACTGGTACACTTAATGATGAAGGTTATAATAGTTAATCTTTAAAAGGGAAGTGGAAACTCGCTAAAGGTTCCTTGGTTATCGCTCGTGGAAAGAAGGTTTCACGTTTATATTGGACCAAGGCTACAGTTTTTGTTGATGTTGCTAATGTTGTTGCTAGTGATGATTTATCGAAACCATGGCATAAGAGGCTTAGTCACATTAGTGAGAAGGGACTTCGTCAATTAACCAAGAAGAATGTGATTTTTGGTCTAAAAGATGCCACATTGGATAAGTGTTCTTATTGCATGGCGGGAAAGCAAAATAGAGCGTCCTTCAAGAGTAATCCTTCTTCCAGAAAATCAAAGATTCTTCAACTAGTTCATTTAGATCTTTATGGTACTATGAAGACTAGGACATATAGTGGTTGTTTATATTTTATGACCTTTATTGACGATCATTCTAGAAAGCTTTGGGTTTATCCTTTGAAGAGGAAAGATTAAGTTCTTGGTGCCTTTAAACAGTTTCAAGCCTATGTTGTGAGAGAGGTATGTCTTATTTTGTGATAGTATGAGTGCTATTCATTTGAGCAAGAAGTCAACGTTCCATGATAGATCATAACATATTGATGTGCGATATCATTCGATTTGGGATATCTTGGAGTCTAATCTGTTGGTGTTGTAGAAGATTCACACGGATGACAATGGTGCAGACATGTTGACGAAGATTCTACTAAGGGGAAAGTTTGAAGTTTGTCTGTTGATTGCTGGTTTAGCAATTGGCTCCATTTGATTCGGAGGGGGAGTTTTTTATGGGTCCTCATAAAATGGAGCCCAACCATTAGGCTCAAATATTAAGCCGAATTATAAAGCCCAATGGGCCTGGTTGAAAAGAATCTCACATTTATTAATTTAGTTTTTGGTGGCATAACTCATGTATATAAATACATGCCCCGACCTACACATTACAATACACACCATACCATAAACACAACAACTTTGGACTATTGCAATTTGGTCCTTATTTGACCTATTTGCAATTTGGTCCTCTTAGTTTGATTTATTTGCAATTTAGTTCTTCATTTTGGACCAATTGCAAATTAGTTCTTTTTGGAGGCAGAGACAAGGTTTAGGAAGCATTCTTCGTCGCACAAGATTGGAGAGCTACGTCGAGTAATCTTCTTTTGTCTGTTGACGGTATTCGTCTAGTTTTATTCAAAATTTTGGTGCGTTTGGTTATCATTTGCGTTGGTGTTGTTGGTTGTGTACTTTGTTTTTTTTTTTTAGATACATTTTGGGTGTGGTTTTTTTTTCACTTGTTAGAATGAGTAAGGGTTGTTTGTGTCTATCCTTATATTGTTGGAGACAGTTGGTGTGTTTGATTGATAGTGGAGTTTTTCTGGACTAGGTCCCGTGGATGTTGCCTCTCAATATTTGAGAGGGTGTTACCACGTTAAAAATTCTGGTATTTTTTAATTTTGTTGCTTGACATTTTATTGTTGCTTCCATATTCGATCGACATTGCTTCCACACATGTTTTGTTTTAATCCGTGCGCTCAGGTTGCTGGACACATCTTGGTTGTTTTGATTCCCAACATCTACAACGTCCTTAAGACAATTATCCCTTCATAAGAAAAAATGGATTCAAGTTCAAATAGGGAATTATCTCAATTGAAATCTTGAGATGTAGAATTATAATTTATTTTCTTAGCTATATGTATAAAGATATTTAATTTTTCTATTCTCATATGGATAATTCAACGTATAAAATTTACTTTAATTTCATGATTAAAGTTTTTAGTCACAACAGCTAAAGACCTAA
The DNA here is from genome assembly GCA_025629825.1 of Erythroxylum guanchezii. Lineage (NCBI taxonomy): Eukaryota > Viridiplantae > Streptophyta > Magnoliopsida > Malpighiales > Erythroxylaceae > Erythroxylum > Erythroxylum guanchezii. The sequence continues at coordinate 23,376,587 of JAOTAX010000004.1, forward strand.
GATTTAAAACTAAAGAGTTAAGAATTTAAAGAAACTTTTTTTATTAATAAATTTCATGTATCATATGTTCTTTATGGTAATCAATATATTTTATCGAGAATATGTACAAATTCACCTCTTTTTATTTTTTAAAGTAAAATTAAAAATATTAATGAGAAATTTGAGTTGTAGCAGTCTGACATCAAAAGTATTCAGTACTTTGTGGTCACAACGAAAAGAATGTAAGAAAAAATAGATGTATTCTTCTACTGGGTTCTAATATTGGTAAATCATTCTATTTCAATAATTAAGAAAAAGAGAGAGAAGTACTTTAAAAGCACCACATGCAGCAACACCTAGGCCAAATGGAAGTTTAGAGCCTAATAAGTTTTGTCTTATAAACAGCACATCGAGACAAAACGTTCTCAACAAACCCCTTCTTCTTTAAAATGATTTTTCAATGTCTTTCTCCTTCCCAACAACATTTAATTCCTAGTCAATAATGACTGCTAAAGTATTACGTCTATGAATCTCGATCCGAATTCAGCTTCTCAGTGTGTACCTGAGAGAATGTTGAGATTTTAATTTCTACTATCTGAAATTTAATCTATGATATGTCTATACATTGGTAGGGAATCAGAAAAAGCGGTGAAATATATGTTGAAACAATAAAATTTAAAGCAAAACCAAAGTTGGCTAATTAATTAAGTAATTGGTTTAAAGGGTGTCTATTATTCCTGCTGGGGACGACCCAACCAGAGGGAGCTGAGTGATCGGAGACGGTGAAAGTACTCAGCGATGGCCAGTAGACACCTTGCAGCTTGATGAGTCGTCAATATTTGACACAGTCGATGCATGGTTTGATGCCTCAGATGATCTGCCTGTAAGTGCAATTATTTCTTCAAAATTTCAGCACATAAATCACTTGTAAAAGATTGCAAATGAGATTGGACATTGACTTGCCTGGGAGATACGAGAGGGTGTTGATTGTCAAAGAGTTTGTTTAATTTAAAAGAGGAAGATGTGGGTTGGTTTGGTCTGGCCTGTAGAGCGAGAGCCTAAAAAATGTGGCACCAATATCTAGAAGTTTGAAATTATCCGGTCTTATGAGAAAACTTAAAATGGAGCCTTCCATAGATTTCAACCCATGTGCTATGCTTACCAAGCGTGTAATGTAACCCCGCCCCACTGATTCTTTCTTTTATTATTACTTTTCTAACAGCAAATAAAAACTATTGGTATTAGTTTTCCCATGATGGGTTCTTAATTTTCAATGGGACCCCGCCTACCCAGTGTCTTCAAAGTAATTAGAAATTAACCGCGTCAGTTTCCTTGTATTCTATTCTATATTATCATTCCGCCACGAAGACAATGTTGCTTTTCCTAAGAAATAGGCAACATCCTGCTTTGTCAAATTAAACGACTTTGTTGCTAATATTTTTTTCAATGCAGCCTGATTAGTTGACCAAAGTTGCCTGAGATTTATCTAAATCTTAACCCCCCAACTAAATTAACTGAATGGCGCAAAAGCTAAAACGTAACTTGAAAAAACCGAGTTAAACCCAAAACTCAGTGAGGCAAGATGCGAACTAGAGGAATGGGTTTTGAACAACCAAAAGGGTGGTTATACAGCGAACGGGCAGTTTTGTCTTTAAGTCGATCGGTTACGACCATGACATCATAAGAACATGGGCTCACCCAGACCTCTCAGTGTGAAACGAATCTGTGGGGTCCAAAGTTTATTAGAGATGTCGCGTGTACAGTTTAGGTATACGGCAAGCATCCAATTCCAATGGCAGTGACGGGGTCTTCTTAGGGCCAAGGACATATAGTTCTCGTAGTGACTTCTAACTAAAAAACATAATTATAATTAAAAATATTTTTAAGTGTAACAAAATTATTTATTAATGTAAAAAATAATTTAATTTATATAACTTATAATAATTATAATTTTATAATTACTTAACAACAATTGAATAAAAAGGATAAGAAAGATTACTAAGTACTTGAATTAGTGAAAATTCCATGCAGTGTATCTTGAGGCTTCTTCCGTGAGAAATTAAATTCCCACGCTTGTTGATTTTAATGCCTTGACGCCTATTTTAGATATTCAAATCCAAAGTCGAAAGTCAACAAGCTTTTCTTCACCTAAATAATGTCTAGACGTCGCAATTGGAGGCTCAAATCCCTAAACAAAACAAAGACACAGCTATGTATTCCTTGGAAATCAGTTTTACAGGTTTTTCACAAACTTGGCCAGGGCGTGTTCTATGTTTCTTGTGTAGATCTCTAAGTGGCTTAGAATCGTATATGATAACAAAGATGCGTGAATTCCAAGAAATAATATATATGCACGATCATAAGTTTATAGGATTGTAGATATTACTATTATATGAAGCACCAGCAAGTAGGATAATGATAATATAATAAGACTAGAAACAACGGCATACCTGTCCAACAAAACCTTCCAGTGTAGAGAGCTTATTCATGGCTACAGCCATCTGCCCCATATAGTTAGCCATGTTTGGGGGATAACTCAGTGAATCAGAGGCTATAGTGTCCGACAGAGATTGATGGAGGGCTTCGCGCCTTTGTGAGAGAGCTTCTTCTGCCTCCTGAGTGGATTGTTGCAATCCATATATCCCTAGGATTTGTTGCTCCGTTAATGGTTCCACTTCATTCATTATAATCTGCTCCATCCAAAGACGCATCACTTTAACCTATGTTAATTCACACTTATATTACCCATATTTGCTCTTCGTTTTTGCAGACCAAAGGAAGAGAGAAAGTTACAGAAGAATTATTAATTCTTTCTCTTCCACTCTTTTTCATTGCACATTTAACAGACATTTGCCCTTTTGGATTGACACCTAACTCTACCTAATACTAAAAACCTTCCCGATTCCCATCGTCAGTCATTGATATTTGATGTTCTGTTCAATTCCACAGACATTTTAAACCATGCAATCACAATAAAAGTATCCTATACAGCCTAGTGCACTCACTGGCATAATATCATCTCATCATTTCGCTTCTTGTGAAATATGATGTTCATATATATGCTTATTCAAGTGGATAAAATTCTTACGCGTGATAATATATTGGACAGTACAAATAAGAGTGGATAATGTATACGAAGTGTAGGGTTAATTGATTAGGTTACTTGACTACCTTGATGAGCTCTGATGGGCGGAAACCTCCCATCCACATGAAGCAACGCTCTGCCGGAGTCTTCCACATGCCTGAAACAAGGTGAAAGACGTCGGTCTTGGCAACCATGCCTTTTAGGTTCATCATCACGTCGTAGTGCGCCAAGCAGTTGTCGACGAAGAGTTTAAGCTCATTCTCAGGTAGATGTTCTTGCACTGCTGCTCGGAGCTCGCATGTCAAACGATGTTGATCCTCCAGCCATCTAGCGTACTCCATGTCGAATACAGCAGCATCTATGTATACCACCAACAATATAGATGCCTTGTCGCTTACCCAAAAAATAATAATAATGCAGTGTTGTTGAAAGACAAAAAACAAACGATTGAGAGAGTGCTCTAAGTTATTAAATATAGTTAGCTAGTTAAAGTACCTGAGCTAACATTGCTGATGCCAATAGGAACGCCTTGGTCTCCTCCCAGGACAACTCCACCCAAGAACAGCCCCTGTGGACAAAGGAAATTCAGAGCAATATTAGAGAACAAGGGATTAACTAACTAATGATGACTTAACCTAATTATAGACACTCACTTGACCTCTGACTCTTTGCAGTTCTTGTTCAAGTTGGGAAAGTCTTATTCTACTTGACTCTAGTTGCTGGACATAAGCCTGTATCATTTATAGGAAAACCTAATATATATATATATATATATACATATATGAAGATAAATTTATGAGTTGAACCAACATTTCCAATTGTGGACTACTTACCTTTTTCCGGAGCCTGCTTTTCCTGGCTGCCTCTCTATTCTGAGCAAGTCTCCTCAATGTCTATATAGAAATTGAAATTGGTTCAGGCAAAACATTCAAAGTTGTAGACAATAAGGTAAAAGAATTAGAAAATGTGAAAATATTCATTGGTAAAGTGAACCCATGTAACTGTAAGTCACCTTAGGGTCTGGTGCCTTGGGTCGTTCCTGCTCAGAGCTCAATGTTGATGGACCTTTGCGGTTGCCTTCCCGCTGATATGTACAAAATTAGAGCATTCAATTATATATTTTCGACCGAGGACTTTTGGATTCTCAATTTTCAATTTTGTACTACAAAGTCAAAAACTATGGTTCGTGATTTAATATTGAAAGTTTCTTCTTCTTCTTCTTCTTTTTTTTTTGGTATGTGCTTTAATATCCTAATACGGTTCCCACTTTACCTTGCCAGCTTTAGCTGGTTCAGACGCTGATGGAGCAGCAACATTTCTTTCGTTGGCCAACTCCATTGACGGATCTGATGGTCTCTTTGAACCAATAGTTGCAGAAGAAACTAAACCAGTGGTATTAGTCTACCAAATACCAAAAAAAAAAAAAAAAAAACCGTTTTAAGAACTATAACATATAGGGTAGCGCAATAAGTGAAATAATCTCACTTTTGACATATTAACGGTTCAATGATAAGATACCTTGGTCGATGATGGCTCTTCGTGCATAGGCTGAGAAGGGAAAATGTTCAAAGTAGGAGGTCTCATCCCACAACTCTCTGCACACACGCACAAGGCAATTCTTATTACGAACAATAATTTTCGTTTTAGATAAACATAAGGGAAAGAAAAAAGAGAGTGGTTAGAACAGGGAGCAAGAGAGAGACAAGGCAAGAGAAGCATGAGTTGTGATTTGAAGTATGGGAATCGTCATGAAATTGTAGCTCTCTTTATACCATCAAAACAGAAAAGGAGCAAGTGAAGAGAATATAAAGGCAAAGAGAGACCATACTCTTTTCGTACGTGGAAAATTTGAAGGGGAGGAAATTGTGATATGTTTGGATTTGGTTACATGTCATGGTCCATGTTCCCAACCAAATTAAATTGAATTCGAAAAGAATTAAGAGGTTCTTGCTTGCAATTTAAAAAAAAGAAATAGTTTTGCTCTGTCCTTCTTTTTCCTACTCCAAGGATCTGGTCAAAGAAAGTACTGGCAGATTAAATCTGTTGAGCACGCTTTCTCTGTGACGCAAAAACCCCTTTCCAAAGAGAATCTTCTTAGAAGGAACAAGAAGAGTTGGAAAATAATGAAATTTCCCGAGTGAAGAGAAAGAAAGCTAACGTCTTTGGTCTTCAATAGCGGAGGGGACTTGTCCATCAAGATAGAGAAAGAGGGCTTGATCCAGTTCTCCCAAGTCATAAGCTCCACCATCTTTGCCACTGCTGACATAAAAAAGTACGTGCAAAACCAAAATTACGAGGAGAACACAAATAATTTATCATTCATATTCATTTCATAGCATCAAAAACCTCTTGTAGCCTTTCGGAAAGAAGAATAAGGCTGAATCGAAATGAGTTTTGATGCTTTGCAAGATAGCGTAATAATTACATAAAGTTTTCATGGTTTGAGGATGATAAAGAAGATTGCATCATTCCATAATGAATCTGATGGCTGTGGCGTTGATATCCATGTATTTGATTTTGTTGTAGTTGCTGTTTGTGATAATGATGTTGGCTAGCTAGATTTCGATGCTGTTGCTGTTCTAATTGAGCTGAGTGTGTTATGACTTTATTAGTAGTAGCCATATCGCTTCGACTTGATCTTCTTGTAATACTCTTCCTCCTGCTCCTCCTCCTCTGGGAGCACTTGGAAGCCCCAACCCCATTAATGGTTTAACCAACTTCTTTTTCCTTCTTTCAAGATCATATTTTTAGTTAATTCACAGCACGCATAGACAAGAGAGGGCGAGAGAATATGGAGAGCTTGAAACTGAAAGCAAACAAATAAAAGACAAACCTCTTTTAGCTCTCTTTCCCTTCTTTTATCAGTGTATAAATTGAGACTGATTTTGTGTAACACCGAAAATACTGTAATAAAATGGCCTTAAATATTCAATTCCCGTGTCTCTCTCTCTGTCCTAGATAGAGAAAAACCAGAGAAGATCCCAATGAAACTGCTTTCGCTGTCTTATTTTACCCTTTCAAGTTAAGTAGAAACCGCTTATGGGCTTCCTTGTCCAAGTCTCTTAGTATACTAGAGTCTGTAATGACTGAAGTGCCCTTTGATGTTTTCGAAGATTTGACATTTTCATGCAAACTGACACGTAGATTCTTGAGGCGGCTGCCTTCTACAGGCCTTACCCGTTCCCATTTATAATCTTCCTTCTGCAGGTCCTTCCGATCTATGTTCATTTTCATCTTTGAAATGATTACCAGAAATTTTGTTCCATCCGTAATACTCGACGTTTTCCTCACTTCTGGCAAGCGGTCGCTATTGTTTGTTACCAATGCTTTCACATCTATATATATTATTATATCTATATTAGGATCTTCACCACTCTTTCATTATATTTTATTAATTTTTATTTATTTACAAACTTAAAACAATATCCTATTAAAATTAAGAATTAAAAATTTTATATAAGTACAAATTAAAATTAGATAAAAAAAGTTATTTTAAAAAATATATATTTCATTCTATATACTAGTGTACCGTTTTAAATGCATAATCTTAGCTTTCATATTGTGTTATCTTTTAAATTTAAACTGGCTCGTATAATTATAGATCATACTTTTTGTTAGCCCCCGTCTTTTGTCTGAAAAGTAGTAACTTCCAAATTTACATATAAAAATCAAACATCTAAAGATACTTTTTTTTAAGTTGAATAATAATTGAATTAAGTATAACAAAGCTACGTCGGCATTACAATAAGTTCACAAGTAAAATAACAAACTAAATTACAAAAGTACATAAATTTAACAATAGGCATTATAGATTCCATCTGGTCTTCATACCTATGGTTAGTGCATACTGATCGGATTTAGCTATCATAAGGGTTCGGATCCAGTTGACGATGTCGTCAACTAAATTGTACTTGTAAACTTTCTCATTCCTGTAAATCCACCTGTTTCTTTCCTATCATATAGAATAAATAGTAGTTGTAAAGGTAATTTTGTACAAAGGGACATTATGCAACTTCAGCTTGATAGTATAGATGATCTAATTTAGCAATGAAGTCCAATTGTAATTTAAGAAGACATCAGATAACAAATGTAAAACTCCGCTCCAAACCGCTTTTGAGTAACTGCATTGAAAGAATAAATGCTCTTTATTTTCTTCCAACTCCTTAAAAAGAACACAAATTGGGTCACAAGTTCCTAACCACCTGTTTTTATATGGATCTTATTTTTAATAACTAGCCAATTGAAAATAGAGGCTTTTTGATTAAGAGAACGTTTACAAACAAGATTGAACTAAGGAACATTTCTTTCACCTTCATGCAAGGCCTTATAGCAAGACTTGTTAGTAAAATTACTTGAGGGACCCAAGTAACTGAATATTGCCTGTTGATATCATTGATCTGAGGAAGAATGTCCTATAGCAAGTTGAATCCTCTGAAGTTGCCATTCCATTATGCTTGATTCATCAAGGAAGAAACTTTGGAGTTAAGAGGAATCTTGTTCATGAGTCTGGATAATTCAATCCTTTGTATGAGAGGACTATGATCCGTCCAGTTATCAAACCATACCCAAATATTGTCTCCATTGCCTAACATATGCTTAATCAATGGAAAAATTACATGTTTTAAGTTCAACATTTGCAAGAAAAACCAAGAGTACTCCCTCGAGATAGATAGTTATCAAAAGCTTTCATTACTGAGATATGTTTCATGTAGCTACTTCACCCAAATGGCATGTTTATCATCGAATAGCCGTCAGGTCCTAAAGCACAAAAGCACTTTTTGCATAAGAGATATAAGGGTAATCCCCAGGTCCCTTTGTCTTTTAGGGATAGTCACTTGACTCCATTTGACTTTAGCTTTCTTAGAGTTTTTAGAATTCCCGGTCTATAAGAAAGCTTTCATGAAGCCATCGATCTCCTTGGTGACTTTCTTGGGTAGAATGATGTGTGAGCTCCAATAGACGTAGAGGCTTCCCAGCATAGAAATTATCAGAGTAACCCTTGTAGCAAGTGACAGGAATTTATTTTGCCAAGCATTAATACAAGCTTTGATCTATTCTATAAGAGAAATAAAAATCATAGTACTTTGGCTTTGCATACGAGATAGAAACTGCCAGGTACTTAAGAGGAAGATCATGAAGCTGAAGTTTAGTAATCTTGGAGACTTCCACTGAGTTCTTCACATCTTTTGAGTAGTACAAACTACTCTTATCGACATTCATTACCAGACCAGACCATTTGGAAAACTGCATTAGAAGTGTCTTAAGTAGCTGCATTGAGTGGATGTCTTAAGTAGCTGCACTAGGTTGCTTATGTTGCGACCATAACTGGAATGTGACCATTGTGACCCTGACTCTTCCTCCAAGCTTTCTCTAACTTCTCTCGATCTTTTTCATTTGATCTCAATCACTAACAAACATATCAAAATATCTCAACCGTAAAAAATTAAAGTCCAATAACATGCTCTAAACTACATAACACTCAAAAACACAATCACATTGACAAAATTCTAAAGCTAAACATATCTTTTAATTAACAACTAAAAACATACTATAATTCCCACTAAAACATAATGTAAACTATCAACATCTTCCCACTTAAACTTTTTCTTGTCCTCAAGCAAAAACAAAACAAAACACAACACAACACACCAAACAATAACACATATAAGCATGCATATGCAATAATGATACAATGACATTGAGCTTCACAAAACTAATTTAACTTCAAACACAATCTTTCAAGTTGTTCTAACTTATTCATACTAAATATGCATACTAATCAAGACATTAACGTCATATTCACTCACCCTCAACACCTACACACACACATTAATAACTCGTTAGTCAATCGAAATTGTAACAATCCCTAAGTAGCTTTTCATGAAAAATCATGCTATTCACAAAGATAAGTAGGATTTACTTATCGAAACACAATTTTTATTAATTTACTTTAACATTGACCTAGTCTTTTGACGCAAAGGCCAACATTTGTGATGAATGTCCCTTGGTTACTTAATTAGGTCATGTTTTATTAATGGGTTTGGTTGGAATATTATTTTAGCCTTTTAATGTGAAGGAAAACATTTGTGGTGAATATCCCCCGGTTACTCAGCGAGATCACATTCTCAACTAGCTACTAGCTCTATTCATAACCTGAAGGTCTGCAAAATAGTTATGTACTTAAGAAATACACACCTTTTCTCACATTTTATTGTCTACCTCATTTCTTTATCTAATTGTTCTCATGAAAAGATTGTAACATCCCACTACTATAGAACATAAGCCAAGCATTCTTTAGAATATTCGAGCACATACCCTATGGGAATGGCATGTTAAAGCAATCACATTCACTTCATGTGGCATTATAAAGAACATAAGTATTTAAAATGTTAACATATCTCATTTCATTACAAACCATCCATATAGTTACAATACAAAAACCATTTGTGTTCACACTATTTATACAAAATATTACATGAGATGAAAAACTATACAAAAGCACTCTATTTAATCTCCTCAGATGACAGCTGACTAGATCTTTGAGCCATATCTTGGTCCCTAAATGGATAATACTAGACACCAACTAGATTGCTTTACAAGCAAGGTTTGACCTTTCAGTATTTGAAAATCAACATTGCAATTTTAATGAGTTTTGTGAACTCAATGAGTGAACCATTATCGATGTGTTCACTCAAAACATATAATATATATCACATGAATAAAAGCCAGCTTAATCAATATAACACCATATAGATTTAAGCCTCATATATCACATTATTCATCATGCTTCAACAAGCACCTTAACAATACAATCACTTTACTTAATCATTTTAGAAGCACCTTCTGAATGCAAAAACTTCATATATTCATCTCAGAATATTTCACTCATTTATCACAATTCTTCATATCACCATCAAGTTCATAGGCATTTCATAATATTCTCTCAACATAATTCAACATTCATTTGCAAACAATTTCATAAACATATGTAAAGATACAAATGCAAATGCAAATGAGACTCACTTTCATTTTTACTTTATTGTGGCCGTGCACCTATTTATCGATTATCGGTCTCGTATCTATTGTGGATATCGTGCTTATTTCAGTATTGTCCCATACCCGTTGTAGATACTGGGTTCATTAAACGTTGAGCCTAAGGCTCTGTGTTCACATATCTGAGATTAAAGCTCTTTTCATATTGGCTGTTCCGGTCATAACTCCTTTATGTGAACATGCATATTCATGTAATGAAATGCAACATTTTAACATAATATATCATCAATCACTTTTCAGTCAATAAACGCATTCAATTACCATAATTCATCGAATCTATATTAGGCATTCAACATATAGTTGAGAATTCATTGTTCTTATTCACATTCAAATCACAAACACTCCCAATATAGTCCCGAATATCAAACTCCTCATACAATCAATTGTTCGGAATCATCAATGTCATAATTATATCAATATTGATTCAATATAGAGAAATCAAGTTTAATCAAAACAATATGAACATAACACGTTTCTAATCGAGGTCACACATCTAGGTTACTCACAGTACACTCCAATTAGCTATTGCCTCGACGAACCGTCAATGTCTGGATGGTGTCAGTCGATTTGTGCCTCTAAATTAAGCAATACACATATGTACACATCACTACTTGATCAATTAAATAAATACTCAAATTTACACATGTATATGTGTCGTGTTCAATGCATGCTCAATTGATTATTCCAAATATGTAACCTTATTCAAAAATCTTAATCTTTTGTACATCATGACTTGTACATCATTTAGTTTGCAATTAGGTTTATGCCTTAAGTAAACTTGATCACTTTCCATTCATCATTCATAAATTCTTCAATTTTTTCCTATTATTATACATTCTCACAATTTCCTTAATTCTTATTCAATCATACCTAATTCACCATACTCATATTCTTTGGATCTCGTTTGCATTCATAAAAACATCTTTATACTATTAACAAATCATATTTTAAACATATCCTTAAACATTTTCATGATCAAAAACCTGTTATAACATGCACACAATTGTTATTTTAAATATGAAATTTCAGCAAACTAAATCTATACATTCACCAAACTTTTTCCAGCAATATATTTTCTTACATTTACTCAATTCTCATTCATAATTACCCCATGTTCTTCAATGCTCATTCATTGATACCTTATACACATTTCTCATGTTCTTAAGATCATGTTTGCATTACAAGAACTCATTTATTCCTTTAACAAACCATAATTTTCCATATTTGAACTTAACCACATGAAAACAGTCCCTTCTTTAGGTTTGATTTCAATTAACTACATAAACGTATCAAGATATCTTTTGGCCAAACTATTTCACAGAAGCATTAATAATACATTAATAAACATTTTTCATGTTTTATACTTTGACTAATTCGAGCTCTAAAGTTCCCAAAAAATAGGAAATAATATAATGTTCTTGCACAGTGGTCTGTCATAGGCAGTATTAGGAAAACAAGCATAACTCAAGCTGTAGTCTCTATTTTATCAAACCACTTCCACAGAGGTCAAGCTAAGACCTATATATACAACTTTCATTCTCTGAGTTTCTTCAAATTCATACCCTAAATATATGTAAAATAGATCAAAAGAGGAAGATGAAATTGAAACCAAAATTTCGACCTACAGCTCTAATTTTCCAGATTCAATAACACCTATCTTTACCATGAATCGACCTTCATTTATACATCAAATCTCAACCTAAATCATCCATTTAACATTCTATAACCTACTGCTTTTGTACATGCAAAAATAGAACAAAAAAGTACCCAAGTTTATGCAGAAATTTCCAGCACAATTAATCATTAACTTATTTACAATTCATCCTAATTCATCATTATCAGTTCTCTATTATAACATCCCATAAACACTAATCTTTTACTTGTTTAGTTCTAATCCCAGATCAAAAGTCACTCTAAATCTGTAACATACCGCTCCTATAGAGCATATACCTGACATACCGAAGGATATTTAGGAACATACTCTATGAAAATGGCACGTTAAGACGGTTAAATCAATTCATTTCACATTATAATCCATCGCACATAAATAAAACATTCCAATAATCATGTTGTTCCATTTTTATTCACAAACATAGACAGTCTCAAATTTCATTACATTTCCAAAATTCACATGTACAATATACAACAGTTGAAAGATACAATTCTTGATACAACATAATTAAGATATTTGCAAGTACAACTGATCCCGACACTGACCCATATCCAAATGCAGAAGTTACTTCAATTAGACTACCTAGATTTCTCCTAAACCTGAAAAACAGTGTTGCAATTTTGATGAGTTTGCGAACTCAGTGAGTGAACCATCATCGATGTGCTCACTCAAAACAAACATAAATACTGCAAGTATATAACACAGTTCAATCAATATCTCACATTGTTCAAAATCAAATCTCATATATCACATCATTTAGAATTTAGTACCTGATTGCAATATACATCATATTCCAACAAGTCTGTTATGAACCCAAACATCTCATATAATCATTTCAGAATAATCCAATCATTCATATCATCCACATGTACTCAAACATAGCTTATCATTATATCAACTCAATGTAGTCATTCATTGCAATTATTCACATATATGTAAAGATATATATAAATGTAATTTACATAAGACTCCACTTTGTTTTTACTTTTGTTGTGACCGAACACCTATTTAACTATCCCGTACCCATTGTGGATACTAAGCTTATTTCATAACTGTCCTGTATCTGTTGCGGATACTGGGTTCATTTCATAACTGTCTCATACTATAACATCTCACCCCCAATGGGAAGGGTAGAATAGTAATTTGGAAAGGGTCGGAAGTGTTTAGTATTGTGTTGAAATATTCATGCATACCATTACTCGTGAATAGTGCAATTTGCACATGAAAATGACTGT
>JAOTAX010000004.1:23389710-23400254 GCA_025629825.1 Erythroxylum guanchezii
AAAATTTATACCGATTTCGGAATTGGATTAGTCCTAGGTTTCCAACGCGATTTTAAGTTTCGAAGATATACGCTACGAATGTCGGAAATTTGATTTCGGTTCGATTGAACATTTTGTTTGCTTCAAAATCCGTTCCTTCGATTTTCGCCTTATGTTTCTGCTTTCGATTTTGTTTCCGCTTTCTGAAGTCCGATTCGAAATTTGGTATTTGATTGATCCGATTCTATTCGCCGTTCTTGCTTTTGCTTCCAATGCGTTTAATCGGATTTCGATTATGTTTTTTTGTTTTCGCTATTTGGTTATCCAATCGTTCCGATCCGTTCGTTTCGATTCGTTGTTTTCCGATTCGTTTTTGTTTTTCGCTTTCCGCTCTTCCGGTTGGGATCCGGTTCCGAGATTGGGTCCCAACATAGAATCCTACACTTAGAGCATTTTCAAAACCAAAACAAAATACACTTAACTTTGAAAAATCATAACTTTCACTCCGATATCGAAAAATATCATACTTTATGGCTACAGAAAGCTTTCAACATAAGCTACAAGTTTCATGTAGATCATTTTCTCAAATTTGGCCTAAATCAAAAAGTCAACTTTTATCTCCAAAAAGTCAAACTTTCTTATTTCTTCAATTCTCATACTCTTTCTCTTTATTTCTTGATTTTTAACTTCCATTTCAATCAACTCATTCACTTTACACATGACTAATTCTCCACCAATTTCTCCTTTCGTGTCAAATTTTTAACTCGTAATTCTAAAAAAATTCGGGGTCCAACAGTATATATCCTCCATGATTGTTCTTTTTATCTCTTCTTGATTTCTAATTTTCTAGATTCTCCATCGTTACCTTGTGATGTCCAAATTAATGTGTTTTTGACTTTTGACCCAAACTTCCTACATTTTTTTTCTTGTGATTGGGCATCACAATCACAAAAATTAGTGAAATGCCTTAAACTACAAGAATTAAACTAATTCTATACGTCCCCAGTAACAGCGTCAAAAACTCAATCGTGTCATTTAAGCTTTAAAATTTATAAGCCCTCAAATACTGCAAGCGCACGGGTCGTAACTGTTGGGCCCCAAATTTTTTTTATTAAGCATGATCTGAATAAATTTTGTGGTCTTGTTAGATAAATCATTTTATTTGGAGTTTAATTATTATGCCAAAGTTAGGAGGGTTTATTGCATGGATTGATGGAATGAAAGTATTAATGTTAAAAGAATGTATCAAGGGCAAAATTGGCAAGACACTTAGACATAAGGCTTATATTGGACGACAAAAAGGACATTGTTTGATTATTAAGAGTGTAGAAGAAGAAAAATTTGTGAGTGAGAAGAGAGAAAAAGGGGAGTGTCGTGGAAGGAGAGGAAAAGAAGAGAAAAGCTAGGGTTTTGGAGATCTTGAAGAGTTTGAAGAATTTGAAACTTCAACAAGTAAGTTATGTTTTAAATTTCATGGGTTTGCTTAAATGAAACTCAAATAAAGCTGAAAATGTGTGCGAAGTTATTGATGAATGATATAGGCAAATGTTCTCTTTTAGGGTTAATGATCAAAGATAGATCATGATGTATTTGTCAATGATATTGGGTTGAAATGAAGTTGAAAATGAAGTAGAAAGGATGATTTTTGTATAATATGTGGTAGGTGTAAGATGTTAAGGGTGAGAAATATGGAAAATGGGTTGAAAGGGGCTGAAATTCGGATGTTTCTGTGAAAGTTCGAGTTCAGTGAAAGTTCGACGAACTCGAACTTTCCTAAACCAAACATATTTTAATATTTTGAGTATAACTTTTACTGTAATGGAGTGATTTTGATTTGGAGTAAATTATAGACATAGGGCTACAAGTTTTCTGAAGAAATAAAGTATCAATTCAGTCTCTAAGGATCTCAATATTTGGAAGGAATTTGAGCATATAATTTTGTTTCAGTATAAGAATAGTCCAAAAATGTTTGGGGTATAACTTTTAGATTGCTCAACCAAATTGAATGAGTTTTATGTCATTAGAAATGTAAGACAATGGGGAACATATTTCTAGAAGGAAGTGTTACCAAATTTCTTCAGTTACCTGATCAAAATGATTATGGAAAATTGACCCAAAAATCTAGATTTTGAAAGGGTTATAGTTTAATTTTAACATTTTTGATTATTGAAGCTTTATGATTTTATTGAATTTGGATTGAATGGAAAATTGGCTTGTTATAGGAAACCAAACAAACCCTATTCAAGAGCAAGAGGAAAAGCAACATTGAACTTGGATTTTCAAGCGAAATTAGGTGGGTAATATATTTATAGTTGTTGTGTAACATGGGCAAATTGTCTTGCTTGTATATTGTGTGTTAAATTGCTTGTTTTGAACTATGACAATTGTTGAAAATGCATTGTGATTATGATCATGTTATGCCTTGAAAAATGTCATGGCATTTTGTATAAACGAAAAGAGAAAAAGCATAATGAGCATGAAAAGTATGAATGTGTGTGAAATAAGTTAAGCGTTGAAATTTGATTGTATTTGGGCAAGAGAGGAACGTTTCGTTAGTCACGTGCATGTTGACATGTAGCCTTCTCCTAGCTACCTGCTTGAGGCCATGAGATCCTAAGAAATCGGACTCGTTTTGTTCACGGTATAAACTTGGCTTTATCCGTTTCGTTCCATAGAACTCTCAAGCTATTTGTTGTGCATTTCATCATTGATTGGTTAAGCATGATGCGTAATTGAGTGTTATGTTATGATGGATAAATTATCTGATATGTTCTATGTGGTGACATCACGGTAACTATGAGTTGTAAGTTTAAGTTGCTGAGTATTGAATTGTTACATGTATATATATATATATGCTTGAATGTGTGGCTCGTTGCCAATGACTATAAATATATAAGCCACTGAGCTTCGCAGCTCACCCCATTACCTTCCACTCTTTAGGTGTAGATCGAGAAGATCGTTGATCCTTGCAAGGCATCGGAAACCCCGTGATAGTTAGAGACTTTTGTACTAAGTTAGTAGTTATAACTTTTGGGGATAGCTTTATAATCATATCAACATGAGCATTCATTCCACTTTTGTGTATTGTATTAAGTTAATGGTATGGCTTTTGATATGTAACTAAAGTTGTTCAACTCTTTTAAATTAAGAAATGAAATGGGGTTTTGATAAAGATCTCTTCTGCATGTATATTATTAATTTCCTTGTTTAGATTGCGAATTGTTGTTAATATTGGTATGGTTTGTTGTGATTGGGATTATATGAATGAATGTATGTGAAAGTGAAGAATTTTGTATCTTGTGGTTGAGTTGTTAAGAGTATGATGGTATTGGATTGTGTGAATGAGTGTATGTGGATTGATAAGAGTAAAACAATTTGGTGTTGTGTTGGGTTTCTGGGTTTTGTCTAAAGACTTCGCCGTGGCAAGGGAAGACTTTCGCCGCAATGAAATTTTCTCGAGGGGTTTTCTCGTTGAACTTTGGGAGTTCATCGGGGCGAACCTGCCACTTTCCATGCTGCCAATCCTTCGAATTTGACTACTTCCGACTTCCTATTCGCGTGATCCTTACCCGACGGCCCCGAGCGGTCTCCTCGAGATAGGGAATGGGACCCGAGCCCAACAACGATTGTAGTATAGGTGTCGATCCCACGAGGAGGGGGACTAATCTAATCCTAAAATCTAAGGCCAACAATATATAAAACTCAAATAAATAATGCAAATCATGAGAATTGAATTCAACCAAATAAATCAGAAATTAAAAACGAAGGAATTAACAATTGAGTAATAAGCACGCACAATAGAAATCAACCAAAGTGTTTACCAAGTTATGAGAAATGAGATTTTACCTATCATTAATGTTAACCTAGTTAATTATGTATTAATGGGGTGTCAGTTCTAGACGATCCTAGAGCTGATTACTCTCTCTCGAGTTTTAACCATTAGCCTAATTTATAAACCCTAATTAGATTATGAAATGTGCAATCTCTCGTTTCACAAATTATTCAAAACCTTAATTAGATCTGAAGTGCTCTAATAAACTCTTGGAATATCACACGTGATCTCTTTTCACACAATTACTAATATGATTTGTCACGATTTCTATTAAATCACATAACTCTCATTAATTCAATTATAATCATTTTTCATTCAGTTCACTCTCTTAGTTTATTACTGAATTATGTAATAATGTAATCAAATCATGACATTCATCCAAACAACACAATAAACTAAATTATCATTAAATCAAGATAAAATCACGAAGGAGAGTTAGAACATCATCATCATTCCACTATCTATCATTATACGATCCATCCTTACTTTATACATGAATAAAATTGAAACGAAAAGGAAATAAACACTTAGAATGGATGATCTGGGAAGGCAGCAACATCGGAAAACCTCCTGATCTAGGATGTAGATCGAGACCATTTCTTCTTCCTCCTTCTTCCTCTTCCTCTTCCTCTTTCTCTCTTTAGGGTTTTAAATGATGGTTTCACGAAAGCGCTCCCTTTTCTCTGCCTCTTTATGTTCTTTTTATACTCTTTTGTGTTTTGGGTAACCCTAGGATTTTTCTAAGGTCTGAAAGGTCCAAAAAATCTCTCGAAACATGAAGTTCGTGAGCATCTAAGCGTCTGCCTGATGCAGGCCACGATTGTGGCTCACATCTGAGCCTTGTATCATGAACGTGGCATGCAGGCCACGATCATGGGCCATTCCTTGACCTTCTGTGGGCTAAACATGGAGCTTCTGTCATGATCATGGCCTACTTGCCATGATCGTAAGCCTGTGTTGTGGCCCGAATTCCCTCTGAACTCCTTCACTCTTCAATATTGACCTTGAAATACTAGAAAACACATTAAGGTACCTTAAAAACGTAATATTTAAGCTCAAAGACTTGCACTACCCATAAAACACTTAAAGCACAAATAAATCACAAACTAACACAATTTTAACCTAAACACATACTAAGTGATTGAATTAACGGATAAACATATATCAAACTATGCCCTAAAATATGATGCAATTTACACTTATCAATATGTCACTTGGTTAGTTAGGTCTGTTAGGAGAATAAACGTCAGTCACTTGATGATTTTCATATCCATTTCTTATACTTATGTTCCATTAAAAGCCAAGATAAAGCTTGATTAGAAAAACATCAAGTGTGTGTTTATCAACTATAACAAGGAGACAAAAGGCTACTGACTTTTTGATCCTAAAAACAATTGACTACTAGTCGAGCTTTTATTTTCAATGAAGAGGAGAAACAATACTAGTTAGAAAAAGGTATCGTGCAGGTTACTGATATAGACTTTAATTTACAGTTAATTGATTCTAGTTTAGGTGTTACAACTTTAATGCATCTGCTCCTCTTTTAGTGGATTCTACTTCAAATTCTCCTCTAAAAAGGGTAAGAAGTTCATTTGATATTTATACTTCTTCCATATTTTATTGAATTAGTATGGAACTAGGCTTGGCAAATAAGCCTAGGGACGATTCAACCTAAAGTTAATAGGCCTGGCTTAGTTTGATTGGCCTAAGCCTGGTTTGACCCCAAGCTTAAAATTTTTAGAGAAATGATGTCGTTTTATGTAAAATGATGTCATTTTATGTAAAATGATGTCATTTTTTAATTTTAAATTAAAAATTTGAGTTGTGTTGGGCCGGAAGCCTATTTCCATCCCTACATTGAGCCTGCTTTTTATGAACATGTAGTTAATAATAAAGAATGGATTAAAGCAATGAAAGAAAAACTATCATCCATTAAAAAGAATCGTAATTGGAGTTTGGTAAATTTCTTGAATAAGAAATATATAGTTAAATGGATTTTTAAATCTAAGTATAATCTAGATGGTATCTTGAAGAGGAAAAAAACACATTTGTTAGTGAAGGACTATACTCAAGTTCCAGGTATTGATTTTTCTAAAAGTTGAGTTCTTATGCATGTTTAGATACGTGAGCTAAATATTTAGAGTAGCTACTCATAATGGATTATCTATTTTTCAATTAGATGTAAAATCAAAATTTATTAATGGTGATTTAGTTAAGGATGTATTTGTTTAACAATTTAAAGGAGTTTGAAGTTAAGGGCTTTGATAAGATTGAATCATCTTATATTTTCTTATGCATTTCAATGTCTTTTCATTCCTATCTTTATGTTTAAACACTTAATGTGTGTTCATTTTGTGTTTACATATAGATTAAAGGATTGAACATAGATATATGCTAACAGGAAAAAGTTTGACAAAGTTTGAAGAGTCATCCATAGAGGAGAAACCATCAATGGCATTTGAAGGAGAATCGAAGAAGACCAGGGAAATAACCCAAGGTCATGATCGTGACAGAAGCTTGAGCATAAGGCCACGATCATGGAGAGTCAGCCACGATCGTGACAAAGAGCAGATATACTGGCCATGATTGTGCACTAAGGGCCACGATCGTGGCCTAGTAGCAGACAGACGGGGGGTTTGCTTCCTGATTCAAGTTTTCGAGGGACATTTTGGACTTTTTAGGCACGGGAAAAAGGGTTTACCCTAAATGGAAAATACTGTACAAAGAAAGAGAAATGACCTAGAAAGCTAGTCTCCAATTTGCCACTTTTGTGAAAACTCTAAGAAGAGAGAAGGAACTAGTAGAGAAGTTTTTGTTATTTTCCATAAGCTCAGCTATTCTCTTTCATTTTCAATGCTTTATTTTCATATTCATTCCATTAGTTTAAAGCTTTCTTAGTGCTCATCATATTTTTACATGTTCTAGAATGTTAGAATGAATGTTTGATGAATTTTATAGTTGAACTTTATGAATTTTGTAACGTTTATTCCTTTAATTTTATAGCTTTAATCTTGGTTGTTTGAGCTTATTTATGTGCTTTTCAGATCTGAATTTGTTGGGTATTTGAATGTTTAATGGTTTATGTTTTGTAATTTGGGTTATGATTAGTTATTTGCTAGTATAAAGTATTTTGATTTCTATTAAGTTAGTGTTGAATTTTAGTTTTTATCACTTCTTTTATAATTTCCAGCCTTGGTTTTATTTAATTAAGTATGGCTTTTGTTTATTTAATGTCTATTGTGGTTTATATGAACATGTGTGGCAAGACTACTTAGGGGTTTGGAGATATTATAAGGATGAAGGGATTGAAATTGTGAGAATGGACTTGAATTTGTCTTAAATTGGTGCTTGTAGGTCTAGGTTGGATTGGGATTTATTATAAATGTCATGAATTAGGAATTGCTTATAGGCTTGATCACCCTTTAGGTGACTTTCTAATACGAAGGCTAGGGATAGGTTAGTTGAATTTGTCAGGATACTTAATCAATTAATCTAAGATCCTATACCTTTAGGTTATATCTTCCGAGCTTATGAGTAGGTGGCCTAAGTTAATTGTTTCTTAGTACCTAATGTGTCTTCGCTATTGAACTTAGAGAGCCTATTCTAGGTTATAGTGGAGATCGAGGCACTTTTAGAGCTTATTAGTTTTGCCTATTTTAAAGAAATTAAGGTTTCGAGAGCTTAATCGAGTCTATAGGCTAACACCATGATGAGAGTACCTTTTATTTAGATTCAAGAATCAATGAACATCCTGGAATCCCGAAGATATCGCCAACCCACTTCTTCCATTGTTATTAAACTTTTCTAAATATGCTTTGTGTTTGTCTTTTTGTTTACATTCTTTGCATCTTAGCTATCTCATTTCATCATTTTAAGGTGTTTGTTTTCTTTTGTTTGCAACTTGAAATAGCATTTGCATCCTAGCTCTCTATGGTTCGACCCTAGCTCACCATTTATTGCATAGTTTGGTAGTTAGGAATTTATTATTTGGTAGTTAGCGACAATTTATCAAATTTTTGGTGTCGTTGTCGAGGAGTTGGTGTGTGTTAATTGTTGTTTTTATTTTTGTTTTTGCTGATCTTTGTCATTCTTTCATCGGTTTGCATGTCCTATAGTTCCTCGAAACACATACGTTTGCATAAATTTGCTAAGGAAAATAGATGTTCATTACTTTTTCCACTTAACCCTTTTTTTTTCTCATATTGCAGTTCATACCAGATTTCGTCAGAGAGAGCGAGGAATCCTTACACATTTTCATAAGAGTGGTCGTTCCTTATCCTTTGAAGAAGAAGTTAATGGGAGTTTAGAAGAAATAGAAGAGAATATGGAACATAAGCAGCACACCCTAGAGGAGCTTGTAGCTCTTTCTTTCAATCCTAATTTGCTTGTATCAATTATCCGAATGGTGAGCTGGAAGTTGAAATTAAACCTGGACTGATACATGCAATGCCTACTTTTACATGTTTTCGTGACACTAGCTCACTGGGATCAAACTTCATCACAGATTCCAACAAGTTCTTAAAGGATTTCCATATCGCATGCTCAGGTATAAAGCCAGTGGGAGTTTCAGTGAAGCAAATTAAGCTAAAGGCATTCCCTTTTGCCTCAGCAGATGCAGCCAAGAAGTGCTTGTATGACTTGCCCATAGACCTTATTAACACATAGGAGTAAATGCAGCAGGCGTTTCTAGAGAAGTACTTCCCTAACTCAAGGGTCGTTAACATCAAGAAGGAAATTTGTGACATTTGACAAGACACAGGGGAGTCTTTGTATGAGTATTGGGAGAGTTTCAAGAAGCTCTGCAATAGCTGTCCAAACCATCAAATAAGTGACTAGTTATTAATTCAATATTTCTATCAAGGTTTTCTTCCTTTGGATAGGAATATGATAGACGCTGCGAGTGGTGGAGCCTTAGTGGATAGGACATTGGAGGATGCTAGGAACTTGATAGCAACAATGGTAGCAAACTCCAAGTATTAGGGCAATCACAATAATGCTTCCTCCTCAACAAAGTAGGTGAAGGAGGTCTCCATTTCCAAGTTGAAGTAGCAAGTCACAAATTAAAATTCATTAGTACAACAAGCAGTGATAGGAAAGGGACCTACCAAGGTATATGGTATTTGTGCGTTAGCTGACTATTCTACAGATGCTTGCCCTTCTTTACAGGATGAACAACACGTCAATGCAGTTAGGGGGTTCCAAGGACAATAGCGGAGGTATGACCCTTTTTTCCCCACTTATAATCCAGGATGGAAGGATCATCCCAACTTCAAGTATGGAAACCCATAGCAAGTAGTTCTAATGCACGCCAACCAAATTATCAACAACAACAACAAAGATTTCATGCACCATCAGGTTTCCGTCAGAATCATCTACAATTTCAGCCAAGGCCACCCCCTCCACAACCACCACCACCACAACAAGCTGAATGTATGTCCTTAGAGGAAATTATTAAGAGCTTAGCGACTAACACTCTTCGATTTCAACAAGAAGCGAGGAGTGATTTGAAGAATTTGGAAAATTAGGTTAGTCAGCTAGTTGATGCCGTGGGGAAACTGCAGGCCCAAAGTTCAACAAGGTTGCCTAGTCAACATGAAAGGAACCCAAGAGAAGACACTTATGCCATTTCCTTGAGAAGTGGCAAGGAGTTATAAGGGCCAAGGAAGGGGAAGGAGAAAGAAGAAGAGGAAAACTGAGCTAACGAAGAAAAAGGAGGATCACCATCCTTATGTAAGTACTTCACACCCTATTGTCAATGATTCACCTCTTGTTCCATTTCCAAGCAGGGTAGCAAAGAATAAGCAGTAGGAAAAGGAAAAGGAAATATTGGAGGTTTTTCGCAAGGTAGAAGTTAATATCCCTCTTTTGGAAGCAATTAAGCAAGTTTGACGGTATGTTATATTTTTTAAGGAGCTGTGCACTAACAAGAAGAAGCTGAGGGGAGATAGGAAGATCAGTATGGGGGCCAATGTGTCAACAATCTTACAAAGGAAGCTACCCCCAAAGTGTAACATTCCATCACCGATGGGAAGGGTAAAATAGTAATTTGGGACGGGTTCTGAGTGTGTAAACTAGTCTCGGCATATTCATGCATAATATGGCCTTTATATATATGTGAATGGGAATTTTTGTTTGTGCACATGACTGTACATGCATTCATGAAATTTCCCGGTATATGTGCCTAAATGTGCTTTTGTTGTGGAAAATGTGGTATTTGTGCTTTAAAAAAATTAATTGGAGTGATTTTTGTGTGTCTTTCATTTTTGGAGAATTTTAGGCATTTTTTTGGATTTTTTCGGGGAAAATTTTCGGACCGAAAAAATCATCAAGTGGTGGACTGATTGGTTTTCGGTACTGAAAATGACTGTCCGATGGCACTGGAATATTGGGTACATGATTTTAGGATTTATGAAATTGAGTCATTGGAAATTGGAGGATAATTAGACTAGAAATTGACTTAGTAAGGAATAGTTAAAGGAAGGAACCTAGCTAAGGTTTGAAACTTTGACACATGTCACATGTTTTAACCATGTATTAAGCCATGATGTTTTTAATTAAGCTTTCCCCTTTACATTCACGACGCTCTCCATGAAAAAGGGGTTTTGGGTGATTTGTTTCAATTTCTCTCCCCATCTTCGTATGTTCTTTCTTCTTTGGTGATTTTGGAGTTTGGCTCATCTTTTCCTCCTCCTTCCACTTGTTTTCTCTTCTTGTAACTCCCCTAAACAAGGCC
>JAOTAX010000004.1:23401641-23417906 GCA_025629825.1 Erythroxylum guanchezii
CTTTTTCAATTATAAAGATGTTACCCACACTACATGCATACTTAAAACACTCATTTCATGCATTAACCTCCAAATATTATTGTAAAACATGTAACACAACTTACTACATTCACTACCGATTCCTCATTTAATAATTTTTAGCTTCCAATCAAAGTTCGGGGTCCAACAACCAATGTAGCATAGATTTAAGTGTCAAGGTTACCAAATCTAAATCAATTGAGATCACTGAACGTTGAATTAGATTTATGGTAGAATGGCACATTAATAGCTACATTTAAACTCAAATTAGTATTAGATGATAAGATCCGGGAGGCTAAAAGTAAGGATCCAAAGTTAGCGAGAATTATCAAGAAGTTGAAGCAGAATTTGAGTTCCAAGTTTGAGGTGAGAAACAACATTTTGCAATTGGGACAGAGATTGTGTGTACCAGATGTTAATGGTATGAGGAAAGAGATTTTGGAGGAAGCACACATAACAATTTATACTATGCATCCTAGTACCACCAAGATGTATAACACTCTTAAACAACACTTTTGGTAGCCAGGGATGAAGAAGCAAGTGATAGGGTATGTTTCTAGATGTCTAACATGCCAACAGGTTAAGGTAGAGCATCAGGAACCAGCTGGGAAACTACATTTATTACCATTCCATAGTGGAAATAGGAGAGGATTATAATGGATTTCATTATGGGTTTACCGAGGCAAAATGATGTTATATGGGTAATTGTTGATAGGTTGACAAAATCAATCCATTTTCTTTTTATTAGAGAGAGTAACAGACTAGAGCAGTTAGCTCGAAGATATTTCAGTGAAATAGTGAGGTTACATGGAGTTCCAGTATCTATTGTATCATATCGGGATCTTATATTTACTTATAAATTTTGGGGCAACCTACAGAGAGCACTGGGTACGAAGTTGAATTTTAGTACAACGTTTAATCCTCAGGAAAATGGGCAGAGTGAAAGGACCACTTAGACTATTGAAGACATGCTTAGGGCTTATGTTTTGGAATTTCAAGGAGCATGGAATGAGTGTGTACCTCTCACTGAGTTTGCATATAATAATCATTATCAACGTAGGATTGGTATGGCTTTATATGAGCACTATATGGTAGAAGGTGTCGAACACCTTTGTATTGGGACGAAGAAGGCCTAAGGATTATTGAAGGCCCAGAGTTGATTCAAGATACGGTAGATAAGGTGAAACTAATCCATAACAGGATTAAGGCAGCCCAGAACTGACAAGAGAGCTATGCATATTAGTAACGAAGTAATATAGAGTACCAAGTGGGAGATAAAGTATTTTTGAAAGTATTGCCTTGGACAGTAGTGATGAGGTTTAGAAAAAAAGGGTAAGTTGAGCCCTAGGTATATTGGTCCTTATGAGATTACTAAGAAAGTGGGTCCATTAGCTTGCAAAATAGCGCTACCACTAGAAATGACTCAAATCCATAATGTATTTCATGTCAGTATGCTTAGAAAGTACAGGTCAGATCCGATGCATGTGTTATTAGCTTAGGAGGTTAAGATTGCATATAATTTGAGTTATGTGGAACCAGTAAAAATAGTCAGATATCAAACTAAGCAATTGAGGAATCGAGTAATTCCTCTAGTAAAAGTTATTTGGAGAAATCATTCGAGAGAAGAAGCTACTTAGGAGACTGAGGAAAACGTAAGACAACATTAACCCCATTTGTTTGATTAGTCAGGTAAGAATTTTAAGGGCGAAATTTCTTAAAGGGAGGAGAGTTGTAATATCCTGTCTCCTAAATTATTGAGGGTTAGAATGTTTAAAAGCTTAAGCTCATGAATATTGCATTAAATAAAATAAGTTATATCACTAGATGATTAATTTGGTGCATTAGGATACGAAATTTGTTATTCTATGTACATGCATGAGATTAGCATACACATACATAGATTATTATTTATAAATATGAGAAATAAGTAACAAATGTTTTATGTACACTTAATTGACATATTCCGGGATGCTTGGATATGATTTTGATGAATTAGAAATAAATTAAAAATTGATGGATTTAAGTTAGTGATTTGGAGTTAATTGTTAAAAAATCAGAATTTTAAGGAGTCAATGTTTAAATTGGCTTAGTATAATTCCTAAATGGTAAGATTGGATACAAGTGGTATTTTATATTTTTAACAATTGGCCCATTAAATTTGTTATAAATGGCACTTTAGACTTATGACATGTGGAGCTTTAGAATGGTGACATATGTAGCTTTACAAATGGCGATATATGTAGCCCAACAATTGGTGAAATGTATAGCCTTACAAGTAGTGACATATGGAGGCTTAAATCAGTGACATGTGGAGCCAAGGTTAGTAACATATGGACCAATAAAAGAATAATACATGGACCAATAGAATGGTGACATATAGACCAATGAAATGGTGACACATAGATTAGTTTGACTTTTTTTGAACTTTCTAGAGAAAATAGATGTAAAAGGCAACATAAGGGAGAGTGAGGGTTTGCCATGAGGTTAGAAGAGGGAGAAAAACAGGGAAAAAATGAGAGAGAGAAGGAAAGAAGAAAGGGGAAGAGAAGAGGAGAAGGAAAGAAGTCAACAAGGCAAGTCGAAATCCTGGTTTCAATTTCATATTCCCCCTTTTGATCTATTTTATATACCTTTAGAGGATGAATTTGTAGAATCTCAAAAACGAAAGTTGTAGATATAGGTCTTAAATTAACCTCTGCGAAAGGGGCTTGATAACATAGTGATTATAACTTGAGTCATGCTTGTTTCCCTAATACTACCCGTGACAGACCCCTATACAGGAACCTTATATTATTTCCTAATTTTTGAGGGCTTTAGAGCCCGAATTAGTCAAAGTATAAAACATGAAAAATGATTATTGATCTCTTGTTAATTCTTCTATGAACATTGTTAGCTAAAAGATGTCTTGATAATGATTTATTGATGTTTGAGCATTGGTTGCCAGCCTGTTTCTTACTAGAAATAGGATAGAATTTGGATGGGGGTTTGTATTCCAAGGGAAGATTTTATTCATGTAATTTTTGGATATATTAATACGAATTATGTTTAGTTGTAGGGGGCAAAAGAATCATGGTATTTAGATTTTTGTAGAAAGAGTTATGATTAAAAGAAGGCAGCTTGTTCATAAAGGAACATTAGGAAGAAAATGATATAAACATTGCACTTAAGGATTGCATACATATTCTCTCTATACGTTATCAATGATTGATGTTCATATGCATGTATAATAGGCTCTTAGAGTGATTTTCAATACCCGGATATTGTCAGGACATCAAAGCAATAGCTCATTGGAGTGTTTTGTGAGTTAGCCTAGATGTTTCTCATTATGGTTTATTTATTTTTGGATAAATGTCAGTTATTGAATTATTGCTTGTATGATTTGTTACAATTCTAGACACTATTGGTCCGAAGAGTTTGATATTCATGACTGTATATGGAAGTGTTTTTTATTTTATTGTCAATTGCTGACAACGTGAATAATTGTGAAATGCTTATTTGAATTGAATTGGTTGTGAATTTTGGACAATCAGTTACTAATAGAAGAAAATGATATATCAGATGATTCATATAATTGCATTTGGTATTCATGATGAGATAATGGGAGTTGTGATCAAAATGACCAACATGTAAACATTCGAGGCGAAAAGCTCGTAATCAGGGCCTAAGGCTCGTAATAAGAACTCAGGGCTTAATGCTTGTAATGTGATCAGGGCTATAATGCTTGTTAAGCTGGCCAACAGAAATTTATTTGAAACCCAGGGTGTGAATTGGTATATTTGATCACCACACAAGGAAATAAGAATGAAAGCATATTTGCATTTTCATATACATGTTTGATTAAATTGAATTATGATTTTGAAGTACAATTTGATTTTTTTTTAAAAATGTGATATGATTTTCTTGAATTTCTACCTAAGTTTATGTGTATTATTGAAATGTAACTTGATATTATTGGTTATATGGTATGTTGATTTGAACGGTCTTGTGTGATATGGTTTGTTGAGTGCATCGATAATGATTTACTTATTAAGTTCACAAAACTCATTAAAATTGCAACGTTGTTTGTCAGGTTCATGAGAGGTTTAGAGTTAGTTAGAGTATAACTCCTACATTTTGGAAGTCATGGCTCAAAGGTCCGATCAGTTGAATCTGTAGAGTCTAGTAGTAGTTTTGTATCTGCATATCATAACACGTTGTTGCATTGCATATAATGTGTTAATAACTTTGTAATTGATATATGTAGCTTGAGGCGTTGTATTCTGTACTAATGTTCGAGATATATGTATATTTGTGTTGAGACTAAATTATTGCTTGATGTACGTGTTTGGGTAGTAATATAATGAAAAGTTCTATGGATTTATTTATTATAAGATATTGGAAATGACTATGAATATAGGAAAGATCTGAAATTTAGGTCAAACTCTGGCAATTTGTTGATTAAAATGCCTCTGTGATATATGATATTATATGTAAAGTGGAAACATCTTTTTGAATTGTTTGCTAACATATCATGTCTGTAAAGTATATCCCAAATATTCTCTGATGCTTTCAGGAATATGCTTTATGGGTGTGGTATGTTAAAACTTTGTCCAAAGCATTCTAAAGCAAGTTATCTTCCTTTAACAGCCTAGTTAAAGGCAAGGCAATTCATTCCTGACAACGACTCCTAACTCACTGGACAATTTTCCTGATTGGATCTTGTCAATAAGACAACGTTATGTGGGGTCAATATACACAGACAACTTGTTGTTCAATTCAGCATTCATGCGTTGCAACTCAAAACCTTTAATGACACCTCTACATCTTTTTCTTATGCCGGTATTAAAACCAAACAACAAAAGAATAATGATAAGAAAAAACACATTAAACAAGTAAATATATATTTGAGCATTACTCTAATTATAGGTGGTTAATAATAATAGACCTCAAGATCCTTCAGCACTAGTTGAGCTAGATAGAGGTTGTTGTTGACTAGATTCATCGGTGGATGAAATCAGTGGTTGGTGTTCCATTATGTCGAATTGATTTGGTTTTTATGGGGGAGGAACATCTTTGATAGTTTCCACCCTCTTTCTCTTGTTTCTTCCATATCATTATATTGAATATATAAAAATGAAATATCAACATTACGCATAATCTTTAATCAAACATCAACATTCCATATTAATATCAGTCAAACATTAGCATTTCGCAAAAATATAAGCTAAACATAAACGTTCAGTAAAAAAAACAATTCAAACCTGAACATTCCATATAAACACAACTTAAACACTAACATTCCACTAAAATATAACTCAAACACACACCAACATTTCGCATGACAAAACTGAACAACACATCAATATTTCGTATAACATAACTCAAACATCAACATCCTACAATAACATAACTCAAACATAAGCTAACATTTTTGCATAACATAAAACACACACCAATATTTAACATAACATAACTCAAATACCAACCAACATCCCGCATAACATAACTCAACAGTATGACTCCACAAAAACATAAGTCAAACACACACCAACATTTTACATAATATAAAACATACACCAACATTCCATATAACATAAATCAAACACCAATATTCTCCATACATAAGGTAAACACGAACAATCCACATAAACATAAGTAAATGAACAACATTTGCATAAACATAAGTCAAACACCAATATTCCACATAAGCATAAGTAAAACATCAATAATATGCATTAACATAACTAAGATATCAATAATATGAATTAACATAACTCAAACATCAACATAACATTTTAGAGAATATAAACAATTTATTTACCTTCAATCATCATCATCAAGATTTTGAAATTCATCATCATTAATTACGTTATCATTGGACTCTTCATCACTAATATATTCGGCCAAAGTATCGTCATTATCTTTTAATTCATCCTAAGTATAGTCTTTATGTGTTTGTACGATAATATTGGCTTGGACTTCATCCAGTTGTACTATATTGAGATCAACAACTTTCCTATGGAATGATGATATGTCTGCATCTTCTATTTGAATGACGTCATTATTGAACTCTAATTCAATCTTTTGATATACCTCGTTTTCATCCTCTATGAATTGACCATTATCCCTTTCACAGAAATAAAAAAACATTTTAGCATTGAAACTTTTGAACAACCTTCCAATAGCTACTTGCTTTACATGACTTGCAAGGACAAAAGGGTCATTATCATACCATGTCTTACTAACATTGACGTTAGTAATATTCCTGTTTACTTCATGTCAGTAAGATTAAACCATTTGCACTTAAATAGAACAACCTTCTTATCCTTAATGTAGTGTAACTCTATTATTTCAGAGATGACACTGTAAAAGTCAATAAAATTGTTGTCATGACATCCCTCAATAATCACCCCACAATTTTGGCTTCTAAGTTGACTATCTCGATCTTGTATGTGAAATCTCACCCTATTAACAACTTAACCTTTATATTTTTTTCCCACAAATATGAGACCCACATGCTAAACTATATAATGTTGTTGTCACCTCTTACTCATTACATTAATTTAACCGTATCATTTGTATGACAAAATGAAATTAGAAGTTAATCTGACATACAAATTGTTATAAGTTCATAATATGTAATCAATA
Organism: Erythroxylum guanchezii; assembly: GCA_025629825.1. Taxonomy (NCBI): domain Eukaryota; kingdom Viridiplantae; phylum Streptophyta; class Magnoliopsida; order Malpighiales; family Erythroxylaceae; genus Erythroxylum; species Erythroxylum guanchezii. Next base: position 23,408,287 of record JAOTAX010000004.1, read on the forward strand.
TGTTAATTACTCAATTTCTAAACCATGATACAAACTTATGCTTATGTGTTTCTTCAACATTAATAATCCCTTTGCTACGAATGGACTCTTTGTGCTCTCTATTTAAAAAAGAAAATGACGGTAAGGTTATGAGATTTAATAACAAAATTATAATATTATTGTTTGAATCAAAAGTAATATACATACTCCATATGTATATCGACTTTCTTGCAGTTGTTCAAAATATACCAATGGGCGATTTTTGATTCTTCTTTAGTTAACTCCATATATTTACCCACACCAAGTGGCCTTACTTTTTGTGAGGAAATTGACAAGGCACAATCTTCATCAAAATCAAAGTTATGTTCTGATCTATTAAATCTTGTCTCCACATCATATAAGTACATCGATAAAAATGCCAAGCATTCATTTGCTATATAAGCCTCTGCAATAGACCCTTCAGGTTGAGCTCTATTACACACATAACACTTAAGAGGGCATAAAAACTTGAAAAAAATATAAAATTTTTGGAATTGTTACTAATAAATACCTTTTAAAAAATTGAAAGTTAATATGAATTACCTTTCAATCGGGAACATCCATCGAAATTGAGCCAGCCATAAAGTTTTGTTTCATATAGTAAGTGAATTACTAAATGAACCATAACATCAAAAAGCAATGGGGGGAATAGTAGTTCAAGCTTATATAGAATCAAAGCTATGCCTTTTTCCATTTTTTCAAGCTCTTCTACTTTAAGTGTTTTGCAACATAATTGCTTAAAAAACTCACCCAATTGACCTAAAGTTACGAACACATCCTTTGATAAACACTTACATATTCCAACAGGAAGTAATCATCGCAAAAGTACATGACAATCATGGCTTTTCAACCCTAATACTGTCCCCTCTTTAACATTCACACAACGACCTATATTTGATGCATACCCATTAAAAAACTTCAATGATTTAAGAAATTGACAGAAAGATTGCTTTTTACTTTTTGACATGTTGTAACAAGCAAAGGGAATAATGTATGACCCATCATCTGTTCTCTTTAAATGCAAGTCTTTTTTATTCCAATTAAGGTCAAAATCATTTCTCTTTCGCTTTCGATTACTTGGATTTTTGTTAGGTACAATGTAATGTCACCCAAATATGATAGCTGGTACACAATATTATCACCAAATAGCTATAAAGGAGCTTCACCTAATTTTACTTTACCACTAAACAATTTGTTTCTTCGCCATCTATGCCCATGTTCCAAATAGCGACGATGACCCCTATAACATATTTTACTTCGTAGCCTCATTAAATAATTTTGATGGTTACACGTAGGACAAGCCATATATCCTTTAGTGCTCCACCCAAAAAAATTTCCATAAGCTGGAAAATCATTTGTAGTCCACAAAACAACCACATGCATTATAAATGTTTCACCTTGAACAATACCAAAAGTTTGTAACCCAACTTCCCATAGATCATTTAATTCATCAATTAATGGTTGCATATATATATCAATATCCTTACCATGAGTAGTATGTCCTAGAATAAGCAAAGACAATAACATAAAAGCTCCTTCACACACTTCCTTGGAGGCAAATTGTATGGCACTAGAATTACCGGCCACATGGTGTATGAAGTACTCATATTACCAAAAGGATTAAATCCATTTAATGCCAATCTAAGTATAACATTATGACAATCCTATGCAAACCATGGAAACTTTCTATCAAATTCTTTCTATGTCATTAAATCTGCTGGATGACGCATAATGTTATCATCAATACATTTCTCTTTATGCCACCTCATATTTATAGCTATTTTTGTTAACATAAAAAGTCCTTGTAGTTGTGGTTTAATAGGAAAGTATCGCAAGATTTTATTTGGTTTCTTTTTCTCTCTCCCACCATCCACTTTCCACCTTGATGTTCCATAAATCGGACACTCCTCAAGATCTTTACTGTCCTTCCAAAATAGATCACAATCATACTTACAAGCATGTATTGATGTATATCCTAATCCAAGGTCTCTTAACAATTTCTTTCCATCATAGTATGATTTGGGCAATTCGTGTCCAACAAGTAATGCATCATTGAGCAAGTTAATTAACATGTCAAAAGACTTGTTACTGCATTTATTATAGACCTTCAAATGCAACAACTTCATAACAAAAGATAACTGTGAGAAGTATGAGCATCTTGGATGTAATTCTTCTTGAGCAACTTTCAACAACTTCCCAAAAATTATCTTATTTAATACTACCAATTATTTTAGGCATACTTGTTTCATTCATAATGTCCATATAATTCCCACAATCCCATTAGCACCATCATCATTAACATCACCATCATCATTAACATCTTGCCAATCCCATTATCACCATCATCATTAACATCACAATCATCTACATCATTATTGTTACTATCATCATAACTTGTACCAACACTTCTACTACAACTTACTTCCTTACATTGGCCATGATAATCCATGGAGTATAGAATTTATCTATGCCTCGGATTAGCAAGTGATTAAATACCACATCTTGACTTTGAAAGTCAAAATTTAAGCAATCGATAGAAGGATAACAAACATGGCATTCATCACTCATTTGATGTTATACATACTGCATAAAAATCTTAACTCCTTCTATGTATTTAATGGACCATTTCTGATGAGACATCCAACTTTTATCCATGTAGCTATACAATAAAAAGTTAATAACCGAATTAAATTTAATCCTCGTTCAATTGTTTTGTGACAATAAAAGTTATTACTAATTAGAGTCTTTCAGATTGAAGTTCGTCGACAAAGTTTGAAAGCAAAGAAACATTAAGGTATGTGGCGTTGTTTATACCTGTGAATCGAGAAAGGGTCCTCTCACTGTCGCTCCTAGGCTCATGGAAGTTTTCACCAATAAGTCTCATTGAAGTTGCATCACCAGTCCCAACCTATATACCATCCTAAGGGTTTGTTATGCCTCAATGTTTCAAACATACCCATATTAAATGCAATACTTAGACTGTTAAATTAGAACTTTATGTTATCATCATTGGAACTCAAAATATTGTAAACAACAACATAAAAATAAGACCTTATTTGCAATCACACAAAAAAATTCTCACAAATACTCCAACTAGTAAAGCAAAACATATTGGAGACATTAGTTGGACGACTTACCTGGATGGACGAACAACTACAAACTACAAAGAAGAAGGAGGATGTTGAACGATTATCGACGCTCTTCAACACAAAATAGAGCCTACAAAACAAGGGAATTTTGTATTTAATATAATACATTGTTCTTTATCTTTTCATTATTAAAAGAAATTATTATTGCCTATTTATAGTTGCAAATTACAATATAGTTCATCTTGTATTCAGATGTTGGTAGATAAAATGAACTAGATATCCACAACTCCTCCAAAATGGCAATCTCAAAACTAAACCAACTCTTAAATGCCATAAGTACCATATATGACAACTCCAACAGTCATTTAATTAACTTAAATATCCAACTTCAAATTCCATAAAAAGCAAATTCAAATTCGAACTTAAAATTCCATAATAAGCAATTACAACTTCAAAGTACCATTATAGCAATTTCATAACTTCAAATTCCATGCAATTTCAATTTCATTATAACATCAATGGTTTATGAGATTCAAAATATAAATCCAAGTTGTAAAATCTAAACTACACAATGTTGCATAAGGCATTATGTAGTTTGGGGGATGCAAAACCCACATGAATTTTATCCTATATATAGGTGACATCGTGATTTTAGGAGATCAATAATTAAGGTCTTGTATTACGTGGTATAACCATAATCATGTCTGTTTTACTATTTTGGTTTTATATTCTCGTGTAATGGGCACGTTGTCGTTTGGTCTAGTTGGGTTATGGGAGCATATGGTTCTCAAGCTATCTATCTCTTGTAACATTCCACTCATTAATGAGATTTTTTTAATTTCTCAAAAAAAAAGGTGTGCTAAGTGTGCTATATAACACGTAATTAAGTTGCATCACATTATTTAGTCATTTTTTTAGGTTTTCTAACAGAAAATGACATTAGATGATATGCGTGAAACAATAACTAAATGGTAAAGGGTATATGATAGTTTTCAAAAAGTAGGAACTAAAGTGAAAAAGTTTTAAACCATGTAAGGATTTAATGTAATTAACCATAATTTATTTAATGTTAATCTTCAAATGACATATAAAAGGAGAGTGAATTATGCATTTTTGTATTTTGTCTTTTTAGAACTTAATGAATAAATTACATGTACTAACTTATCTTTATAACAAAATCATATAAGATAGTCACAGAGCAACAACATCGATAATAAAAGAAAGTAAGGAAATGAGAGACAAAATCAATTTATAATAGTTTAGCTTAACAATCCTTAAACATATATTTATAACTCATGTTCAAAGTTATTAACATTTGCAAGTTTCACCATCTGTTATACGAGGACAACCATATAAAACTAAAAAGTTTTCTTCTTTTTTTCACACACCAATGATTTAGGATTCCATATGGTTAATAAATGTACACATATACACTTATATATTCTCAATGACCTAGAGGGGTATTCGAGCATTAAAAACTAAAAAGGGAAGTCTTAAAGAGACCACTCTGAACTTTCGTCGAACACTTCAAAGGCATGATAGATTCATCCTAAATCACCTAAGGAAATCATGTCTTTTTCCTCCTCAACGTACTATAACACATTACAAAGCCAAATGCACCACAGATAATCAAAACAAATGCAAAAACATTCCAAAAACCATCGCAAATCGTCGGGTATTTTCTCTTAAAATACCAACACTGTGAACAGAGAACAAATGTTGAATCACTTACCTCAACCAAAGGATAGAAGGACGGTGACTGGAGAAGAAAGAGGCACGCAAACGCTGATGAGGAGAAGAGAAAACAACAACAAACCAACATAGGAGAGAGGAAAAAGGTAGAAGCTAACGTGAGAAAGACGCAAAATAGAGGTGACCTCGGCACTGATTCAGTTAACAGAAGTTGAGACAACGTTGTTTGGCGTTCAAAGAAATGACGTCGTCTAAGCTTAATTTTTCTAAATGTCCAAATATTTGGTGAAGAATTTTTTTTCTTCACCAAAAGAAAAACGAAATCACACATTTTGCAGCCAATTTAAAATCTTTGTCATTTGTATAAACGCGACGACATTTTGCTTCGCTTAATTTTTCCATCTATTTAGCGACGATATCACAAACCGTCGCAAAAATGTTCACTTTTGATGACCACCCTTTGAAAGCGTCGCCAATGCTACACTTTTTTACTAGATTTTAAATTTTTGCTTAATTTTTTAATATATCGTAAACATAAATTACTATAAAAAATCATATGTAATAAAATGCAGTTTTGTTACACTTAATAAAATTTTTAGTAACAATAACATATCGAACAAGTAAAGTAACTAGTGTAATGTTTTATGAAATTTTACATTAAGTGTAAAAGTTCTCATATCTTACGTATGAAATACATATATATATTACTCTATTTAATAATTATTATCTTTTTAGTATATCAAATTTTCATACTGTAACGTATAATTTACATATATTATATTATTATATTTCCCAAATGTGGAACAAAATAGTAATGGCAAACCATTTGGGGACGGTTTTATGAATCCTCACTAAATGGTATATTTCTTTCGACTTTATTGAAAACGACATCATTTACGTTAACTACAAATGACATCATTTTCGTGTTATTCATCAACATTCATTTTCTTTCACCGTCCAACAAACGACCTTGTTTTTTAAAACAAACATCGTTGTTTTATTGTATAGCAAACAACATCGTTCCCTACTAGGTTATTAGGACGAAATTGAAGGCAAAGACGAAGCCATCTTCGTCTTTGACTATTCGTCATTTTCATCCATTCTCCCTTTGGTTTTGGCAATTGTTGAAGAAGCCTCATACGTGGTGAATCTTCGTCTTCTGTTGTGATCGTCTTTAATTATTCGCCCATCCAACTAAGTTGTCCACCTTATATATTGTCAGTTTTCTAATCTCCTTTCAATCTTTGGGTTATTGTGATGTGCTTCTCATGTCTTCTTTGTCTCTCTGTTTGTTGTGATGTGGTTTTGATTGTCTGCGTAAATTGCCATTACTATGCTTCATTATGACCGATTAAAGATGTATAAATACTAAACTATAGTACTTTCAGTTATCATCGAGAATTTAATTGAACATAATGAATTTTATTCTAAACTAACTTTCTTCCGACAAAATCAAAAATGACATCGTTTACCTTAACAAGAAACGACGTTGTTTTGTACTAGGTTATTAACATGAAAACGAGCCTCTCTTCATTTTCATGATAGCCATCAACATTCCTCTACATTCTTCGTCCAATAACCATTATCCCCTCTTTTGTGCTCATCTCGTGTGTTCTGGTCATCACTGTCGAAGAAGCATCCTTAACTGTGTTGGTATTGTTCTTCTTTTCTATTTTCAAACCCTCCGTCTTGTGCTCGGTTTTACTTATACATTTAGGTGTTTATTATGGGTTCTTTTTTCTACATATGGTGTATAGGTTGTGTTTGTTTTTGTGTTTGGAAGATGATTTATTGTCTTCCTTTGTTGGTTGTATATGGGTTGACTTTTTTTTACGACCTTTAACGCTTCTTTCAGGAAAGCCTGCTAACTATTTGATGAAAGGTCTGAAAGAGTATTTAACTTTTTTTGTAATAATAATAATATAACCCTGTATAGATAATAATATGTTTTTTTACATCAAGAACATAGTCATGTGTAATCTACTTTATATTCTAAAATTTATATATAATATAAAGGGTAAATGAATTACTTTTATTTTAATAAGGGTGACTTTCATCTCATTAGGTAGATTGAAGATGTATAAGTACTAAACTGTAGTACTTTCACTTATTATCAAAAATTTCATTGAACATAATGAATTTTATTCTAAATCACTTTTGTAGAATATAACTCTTAACTTAATTCATCAAGGAATGTCGACGTAGTGACTAATTTCTGATGGTAGAAATTTATTCCGTTGGGAGGAATGTGACATAATTGTCCCTACTAAAGAAAAACAATACAGAAAAATCTCCTCTTCATACATTAATAATTGTTTGCCTTTGACAGTCGATTTTCTTCTTAAAGGTTTTTAGTATCCTCCAAACTACCTCACTTTCATTATTATCTAGATCTCATTTCCTATTATGACCCTATTATATATATGAACATTTGATTGTATATACTATATCTTATGTTAAGCTTCCTTGAATCTTCAAGAGAGCATAGATGGAAATAGAGGCAAGGGTGATGTCATAATGGTCCATAAAGGATTAGGGAAATCTATTCTTTTGGATAATTCGTCGATTTCAATGACTATGTCTAGTCAATCAGGTATGCATGTGTTTCAATTTGGGTTCGTTAAACAGTTCACTAAACTAGCAATCTAGTTCTATATTAATTATGCTTTAGGTGAAACGCATTATACTGACAGTTTATCTGATCAACTTGTCTTTCATACTAAATATGGGGACTCATTCACTGTATCCTCTAGATGTTTAGCTATAGCAAAGAAGCTGTTGGAAGAGCGTGTCAACAACCTTACACCTGAGGGAACATCTTTCACTATTTCAATTGGTTACTTCGAACGTGCAAGGACCCTTTTTAGGAATCCAGACATAGAAAACTCATTTATCTTTATCGACTCTCATATCACTTGGAATCCAACAAAATAATTATTTCAACCCTTTATTGATGGAACCAGCTTGAAACTTTATTTAGTATTCTATCTGTAAGAATTTTTAAAATAACCTCTCTACTAGTTAAGGCTAAGGCTGCGTACTATTGTTGTTGTTATTGTTATTGTTTTATATCTGTAAGAATTGTTAAGCTTCTAATTAAAATCTTGTACTACTTACCATATATCATTATATTATATTGATACCATTTCCAAAATTTTTATTAATAATCTTTTTATTATTACTAAATATTAATGATTAAGAATAGTTGTTTACTTAAATTTATAATATTTTTATCCTATTAAATTTAAAATTTTTGGTTCACAATTATTTTAATGTCCAAAATACATTTAATTTTCACATTTTAAATAACCTACCATGTGTTTTTCAACAATATGTTTTAAACATTGAAAACAACTTAACAACAGAAGATATCTTCTCTAGGATTATAAAAATGTCAATTATAATTAAACTTAACTACGATTAATGATAAAGAAACATCAATAAAACAAGGATTATAAAAATGTCAATTATAATTAAACTTAACTACGATTAATGATACAGAAACATCAATAAAACAAGATTTTTGAAACCCCCTAATCCTATTAAATATCTCCATGGATGGTTCGGCCTTGTCATCAAGGTGAGATGTAATGTGACTTTGAACAAACCCCTGAAGTGCTTGTTTAAGCCTTGCTGCACATTGCCTTATTATAGGTTCACTTGGCAAAGTAAGCTTGTCTTGGTGTGTGACACCTTGATCTCTATTGTCATAGCTTCTTGTATCACCACTTGAATTTGCCATGGATGGTTCGGCCATGTCATCAAGGTGAGATGTAATATGACTTTGAACAAACCCTTGAAGTGCTTATTTAAGCCTTGCTGCACGTTGCCTTGTAATAAGTCCACTTGGCAACGTAAGCTTGTCTTGGCGTGTGACACCTTGATTTCCATTGCCATGGCTTCTTGTATCAATTATTAAGTACACTTAGAATTTACAAACTATCTTTCAAATATTATTAATTTTAACAATATTATCACATACAAAAATTCATCAAATTTTTCCTAAAAATTTATGGAAAATATTTAACAAACATTTTTTTCGACGAAAGTCGTAATTGTCGCAAAACGATATCACAATTGCGACGAATCTAATAAATGGTCGATATATGTGGCACCATTTGCAGCGCTTCAGAAACTCGTCGTCAAATATTAGTGACGAACTAAATAAATCGTCTCACTAAGTATACATTCTGCTACGGCTTCCAAGTATCGTCGCTCAATATTACATTTCTACATCCCTTACGCTACGATTACTCCAATAGTCACAAAAAAGGTGATCATTGCCGACGCAATATATATTAGGTCGTTATTTGTTCCAACTATTTGCAACGTTTTACCATAACCAACGCCAAGTACATTGATTTCCTCAACATTTGGCTACGATATTTTTGTTCGTCGCAAAAATCTTTCATTTTGGTAACAAAATTATTTGAACGTCGTTAAAATAATTTTGTTATTATGATGATATTCTGTAAACGTCATAAAATCATTTATTTATAGCAATGAACATTTAAATCATTGCTAAATGTATTCTTTTAGCGACAATTTAGAAATCATTACCAATTAAGACGTCGCCAATAGATTGATTTGTTGTAGTGTATGAAAGTTTGAAGAACAATGACTTAGAATACTTTCCAAAAACAATGACTTAGAATCAATGTTATGAATACCGTACCGGGCTCGGTATCGGATTAGGTTATGGAACGGAACTGTACCAGTACTGGTCGGTACCGGGTACCGTTTTGGAAAATTTTTGAAATTTATGAAATAGTCCCTAAAATTTTTAAAAATTGCAAAATAGTCCATATTGGTATATTATAC
>JAOTAX010000004.1:23423226-23459158 GCA_025629825.1 Erythroxylum guanchezii
TAAATAAAAATAATTTATTAGTAATAAAAATAAAAATAATTTATTTTTAAGTTTTATTTAATTTATAATTATTATTAAAAATAAAATATTTATTATTATTTTAAAAACTTTGAAAAAAATGGGGAGAAGGATAGGTAGGAGGGAGGGAGGAAAATTTTGAAAATTTTGCAAAAAAATCTCCCAATTTTTTAAAATTTTCGGTATCCGCCGGTATTCAAAATACCGGCCGATACCAAGCGGTACAGTCGAAATTGGCCGGTACCGGCCGGTATTTTTGGCCGGTACCCAAGACGAGATCTAGGTACCGTTTTCTGACCGGTACGGTACGGATCTCTAATCGTTGCTTTGAACACTAAAACCAAAAACCTTCCTGATGCGTCACCACTCTTCTTCTCTGCGTCACCTCCTTTCTTCTCTGCCCTGAACCAAAACATCGAAATTGACCTCACAGCAGCAACCAGCAGCCACCGGTGACCAGAGCAACACCGCCCCAGCCACTAGAAACCTCCCACGCGCTCGAGTGTGAGTCACACATGTTGTCGTCTGGTATCTTTAGGCGACGACGAGTTGGTGGGTCAACTCGCCTTCTCATTATGAACAAGGTTTTGGTCTTGGTTTGTGTCAAATATAACCAGAAACTAAGTACTTCGTCATCCTCGTTGTCCGTTATATGCTCCAAGTCTTCGGTAGCAACAGTCTAGCATCTTTCGTCAATAGTTTTGGTGAGTAGATTGCAAGTATGTCAAAACCCAACGATAAGTCAGAGCCTAGTGGCTCAGGAATGGTTCTGACAATGGGATCCTCTAATCTACGAATCACCAAGCAATGTCTAAATGAGAATAATTACTCTTTCTGGTCCAAGAATGTTTTGTTATTTTTCAAAGGTCAACGGAAATTTTCTCATCTCATAACTGACCCCCAATTAATAACACAGAGCTAGAGAATTGGCTAGCTTATGATGCGCAGTTGCTACATGTTCTTTTTGATTCCATGGAACTTGAAATCTCAAACTTGTTTTCTCATGCTGATACTTGTAAGCAAGCTTGGGACTATACCAAGCTTCTATATTCAAGTAAATGCTTCGTATATATGATACCTCTGTTGAGTTGTTTAAGTCCAGGCAGGAAGGAAGTTTGTTTGAATACTTTGGGAAGGTGAAACGAGCATATGAAGAGTTGAATTCTTTACAGCCAATCACGCCTGATGTAAAGAATTCAACTCTTCATATGCTCGTGTCAAATCCAAATTAGGATTTCAGTACTTCGTAATTTTTGTTGATGATTTTTCTCTGATGACTTGGTTATATCTAATGAAAGATCATTCAGAAATATTCTCAATCTTTTGTTCTTTCTGTGCTGAAATCCAAAATCATTTTGATACTTGGATCAACATTCTTCGTAGTGATAATGCTAGAGAATATTTCTCTAACCAGTTCTCCAATTACTTACAGCAACAGGGTATTCAGCATCAGTGCTTTTGTCCTCATACATCCCAATAAAATAGTTGAAAGGAAAATCCAACATATTGTTGAAACTGCGCGTACTCTATTAATTCATATGAATGTTCCTAAAATTTCTAAGGGATGTTGTTCTTACAGCATGCTTTCTTGTCAATCATATGACGTCCTATGTATTGGCGGGTAAAATTCTCTTCTCTACTCTCTTTCCTCGTCAAGATCTTTTTCCTCTTAATCCTCGTATCTTTGGTTATATCTGCTTTGTTCATCAGCTTCATCCTGGCACAAATAAATTAAACCCGAAAGCTATAAAGTGTGTCTTTCTCGGTTATTCTCGTGTACAAAAAAGGTATAAATGTTTCAATCCTTTGAATCGGTGTTTTGTCTCTGCCGATGTTACATTTTTTGAAGACACACCATATTTTTCTAAAACTCTATATGGCTTCGGTGATGCAAATGAGGGTTTACCTATTTCTTTTATGCCTTCTCAACCAGTCCCTAGTATGAGTGTTCCTGACACTAGTCTTTCGAAGTCTACACCTGACACTCAGCTGTCTTCTTCTTCCTTTTCATCTCTGGCAGATGATGATCTTAATCTTCCAATTGCTCTTCGTAAAGGACAAATGTCTTATACATCTCACCCTATCTCAAATTTTCTCTCTTATGATTCATTATCACCATCGTACTTAGCTTTTGTGTCCAACTTATCTTCTAGACCCATACCCAAGACTGTTTAAGAGGCGTTGGCTCATCCTGGATGGACACATGCTATGGAAGAACAGATGTCGACTTTACAGGCTAATCACATATAGGATTTAGTACCTCTTCCACATGGTCTCACGATTGTTGGCTGTCAATGGGTGTTCATTGTTAAGGTCAAACCTAATGGATATGTTGATCGTCTAAAAGCTTGATTGGTGGCTAAAGGATACACATAGGTGTACGGGCCACACTGAAACTTTCTCTTCGGTTGCTAAGTTGACCTCCGTTCATGTTTTCATTGCATTAGTAGTCACACATAATTGGTCCCTCTATTAGCTTGATGTGAAAAATACTTTCCTTCATGGTGCCATTGACAAGACTATCTATATGGAGCAACCACTGGGGTTTATTGCTCAAGGGGAGACTAGACTTATGTGCCATCTTAACAAGTCCCTTTATGGTCTAAAACAATTACCTAGAGCTTGGTTTGACATATTTAGTACAGTGGTTATAGACTTTGGTTTTCAACTGTTTGGTGTAGATCATTCTACATTTTATCGTCACTCTGCAACTGGCAGAATTCTTTTAATTGTTTATGTTGATGACATTGTTATCACAGGTGATGATAAAGCAGGGATCCAGTCCTTAAAATCATTTCTATAGATCAAGTTCCAAACAAAGGACCTAGGTCTCCTAAAATATTTTCTGGGTATTGAAGTTGCAAGGTCTAAAATGGGTATTTGTTTATTCCAAAGGAAATATGTTCTTGATCTTTTGGAAGAAACCAACTTAGTAGGCATTAAACCAGTTGATAGTCCTATAGAGTCAAATGTCAAACTTGATGCAGAAAAAGGTGAATCTTTAGAAGACCCAAGCAAGTATAGAAGGTTGGTTGGTAAACTTAACTATTTGACTCTCACTCGTTCAAACATTTCATTTGCCACAAGTGTGGTCAGTCATTTTATGGGTTATCCATGAACTAGTCATTGGGATGTAGTTGTCAGAATCTTGAGATACTTGAAAGGATCACCAAGGCGAGGTCTTCTGTACCAAAATCATGGACATACTCAGATACGAGGGTATACAGATGTTGATTGGGCAAGTTCTTATAACCAAGGGTCTACTTCAAGTTATTGTGTTTTCATGATAGGAAACATGGTGACATGGAAAAGCAAGAAGCAAACAATTATTACTCGCTTTAGTGTTGAATCTGAGTACAGGTCCATGGCATACACCACATGTGAGTTGACTTGGTTGAAGCATCTTCTTCAGGAACTCGATTTTGAGCATCCATCTCTAATGGAGTTAATGTGTGATAATCAAGCAACCATTCATGTTGCTTCTAATCCTGTCTTTCATGAAAGGACTAAACATATTGAAATTGATTGTCACTTTGTTTGAGAGAATTTTAAGTTGTTTGTTTGATATGCAGAACAAATGTAGAAAGTGAAAAGGCATATCATTTTCATGTTAATTCGCACAAAAATTTACTTAAAATTATTCAATAAATAATATGTACAAAAGAAATTTATTATTATTATAAATATAAAGTCCAAATTAAATTTTAGTTTTTAAAATTAGTTAAACTTTATGCACAAATATATTAATAACTAATAAGTCCTACTTAAGGAATCTTTATAGTTATATAGAAGGCTCAAAAACAACCTTTAATAAATGTATATTAATGTACTAATTGTCAATTAGGATATCAAATACTATTGACATCTCTCTCAAATTGATGTCGGTAGGTCTACAAGTGGTATTTTGCTATCCAAAAACTAATACAACTAATATTTCATAAATTTAGTGAAAATATTTATAATTTATATAATTGTGAGGATATGTTAAAGTGACGCTTTGGCAACTATATGCCTCTTAGATGAAGTGACAATTGACTTCTGTATGCTTTGAGCATTTGTGATAGAAATAATTAGTTACAATTTGAATGATACTAGACATTGTCGTTATGTAATGAAGTTGGTTAAATTGGAGAAAAACCACATTCTTTGAGTAGAGCACGTAGTTAAATGATCTTTACACAAGCAATATAGATGGCATCATACTCTGCTTCAATAGAATATTTGGGGACATAGTCACGCTTCTTGTATTTTAAAAAATAAGAGCTTTATAAGCATGCACCATTCTATAGTGGATCTTCTAATGTTTAGACAACTAACCTAATCTACATCACTATAGGCTAGGAGTTGGAAGAAGGAACTAATTAGAAAAGTATGTCATGATCAATGATTTCAAAGATATATAGAACGATGGGTCAAACTGTAGATAAATAGAGACACCAAAGGGATTACATAAACCTACTTACAATATGGACATCATAAAAAATATCCAGATAGTAATAATTAGATAAATAAGGCTATCCACTGGCTTTTAGTATAACATATTATCATCAAGAAGCTCTCCTTTATAATGTTGATATTTCCTCTTAATTTTATAGGAGTATCAATATGAGTAGTGTTCTTGAGTTAGCAAATTGAACAAAATCCTGATTATACTTATGTTGATTTAATAAAATACATTCAGGTTGATGATGCACCTCTAAACCCGAAAAATAAGTAAGTTTGCTAAGAACTTTTATGTAAAAAGTAAAATTTAACAATTCTTGAATTTTAAAAATAGCGTCAATATTAAAGCCTATGATAATAATATCATCCATATAAATAAAAAGGATCATAATGCCTTAAGATCTCTTTTGAATAAAAAGAGAGGATTCATATTGACTTTAAGCGAATGAAATAAGTAGGATAGATTGAAAATTTTCAAAATATACTCTTGATGCATGCATCAAATTGACAAATGGAAATTTGATGTAAACTTCTTCTTTAGCACTACCATGAAGGAACTTTTATTGACATCCTTTTTAGATAATAACCCTAATTGAGAAGCAACAAGTGATAGAATGGTTCACACAATGGTCATCTTAACTATCGATGTGAAAGTATCATCGTAATCTAAACCATATTTTTTTATTTTCAAAAATAACTAACTAAACCTTGTGATAGTTTATAGATCTATTAGAATGGAACTTGATAGAAAACAAAATCTTGCTACTAAGTGATTTTACAGATGGAAGACATTTAACATCTCAAGTTTGGTTTTCTTCAAGTGCAAGCTGCTTCATTATTTTTTTTTGCCAATACTCATCTTTCATTGCCTATTTATAAAAAGAGGGAAAAGAAATAGTAGATAAAGTAACAACCAATGATAGATGAGGGATGAAACCAAACCTTTCTTAAGGTTTACGAACTCAAGTGCTACGTTAAAAAGGGATGAGATTAGTTTCCATATCAGGATCTTCAAATGGGGAGAGATCTTGAGGAGTTATCAAAGGTGGTGGTATTACATTTCTAATAAATCAAAAGTAGTTTAGATTACATGGGACCTATAAAAGAGTCAATAACTACAAGAAGAATAAAAAATAAAGGAGAAAAGAGATATTAATGAGTGATAAAAGAATATTAATTTTCTAGAAAAAGGACTTTTGGGAAGCTCGAATAAGATGTAAGTTAGGATCATAACCAAAAAAACTTTTAATTTGTACCCTATCCTAAAAATGCATATTTCATATATTGAGTTATGAACTTAGTGCGTTTGTGTGTAGGAATATGAATATAATATACACATACAAAAATATAGAGATTAGAATAGTTTAAAGAATAAATAAATAACTGAGTGAAAGGTTACATATGGTTCAATATGAGAGAGGACAATTGATTAATTTGATAAATGAAAATTAATAGCAATTCATACCAAAATCAAGAGAACATAAAAGACTCTAATAAAAGAGTTTGAACGGCAACAAAAAAGTGACAATTCTTTCTCTCATCTATCTCATTTTATTTTAAAGTTAAAGGATATGCCTTTTGAGTGATTATTATCAACCAATTAATTGAGTCTTAACATAGTGAAACACATTTATAATAAAAATATTAAAATAAATTCATGTAAAATGATTATAATTATCAGTAGAAGTGATAAAGTACTTACAATTAGCATGAGAAGTAACTGATGTTTTATCTTATAAATCATTTTATATTATATCAAAAGGTTGGACAACATTTGGAGTGTGGGTAGGAAATGACAAGTTCTTACTTTTCCTAAGTCCGTAAGAATTCCCAAGAAAATCCAAGTTTAACAATCATCTTTATTGATTTAAAAAAAATGAAAATTTCATTAACTCTAAAGGAGTTACATGGATGTACAATAGAATGTCAAGTTTAGATAGAAAGAGACAAGTACAACTCGATCAAAACACAAGTAAGCATCTTTATTGATTATTGATTATACATAATATAACCAAATTTAGAAAATTTACTTTATAATTATTATCAACCAATTAATTGACAAAAATAAGACTAGTGGTAAGATTAGAAGAAATGAAGGTATCAGTTAAAGAAGAAGAAATATCTCTAGTAATTATGATGAGTAAATGATTTACATTAGTAGTATGATTTTTAAGATATTTACAAAATTTGTTTACATTGTTAAGGAAATAAGCACTGTTTGTCACATGATTAGAAGCCTTATAATCTAACTACCAAGTAGATGGTGTAGAAGAAGATTTACCTAAGAACTCTGACGCAAAAAGTGTAAAAAAATAATTTGTGTAATCGTTTTAGGATTCACAAATTGAACATAATTAAAAGCATTTTATGTCAACTTTACTTCATCAACCAAATCATTAGTGCTAGAATTAGTTGAAGTCATATATATTGTAGAGCAATGTTATGTTGATTATAGAGCATCTTTATATAAGATCATATTTATGTTGCAGTTTTGAAGGTCAAAGATTCAAGATTATGTTGGCCTCAACAAATCCTATTTTACGTATCCTTGACTTTTCACTGAGTACGTTCATCTTTATTCTTTTTTTATATCAAAAAATAGAATTATTCCCGTTAACATGTTCCGACAAATCTTTCACCTTTAACAAATATCTCAAAAAGGAATGCCCAAACTGAGTAATTTTTTCGTTAACATGAATTAAAAAACTTTTGTACTTATCCGAAGACATGATGTTAAGATATTAGAGCTAAGATAAAAGTGAAATCATAAAAAAGGCCAAAGATTCATTTTGAACCTTAACGTTTACAATAAAGTATAGAACTAACCATAAGATTTTTGAAACGGTAAAAATTGAATCCTAACATTTTTAAAATGTCCAAAATTATGGGAAATCCATAATCGAATTTGTCTACAAACTCAATAGTGTATCACTCTTTTCCCTCTTAAAAGTAAGCTCTAGGGTATATCAAACTTGAGTTAAAATGTTCCCTATTAAGACAAACTCTAAGCATTACATGAGACTTCAAACAGATGAAGGAAGAGGCATCCTTTTGTTCTTCTACCCTCATGTTATTTACTTATTTATTTTTAGAATTGAAGTTGACCTATACACTTCCAATATCAAGCTATTATGTTTTTTTTTGGAAATTAAAGGATTATATTCCACAAGAAGGCATAACCTTAAAATTACAAGGAGAAACTACCAAGTTCATCCTATCCAGAATGGATATACAAAATTACAATCCCAATATTCGTCCAATCCTCACTTGCTAGTAGATGACTCATTACATGCATTACATACAGATTAGTCCAGATGCCCCATCTCTGATTTATTACTCCTTTGGCTTTAGTTTTGTTCCTTAGTAATAAGAAATGCCCCCTGATTTTACCAAGAATGGATCTTGTGAAGTTCGTAGTCTTCATTTGCTTTAGCTTGAATGTTCTGTTATTTCTCTCCATCTATTCTTCATATACTACTATATTAAATGCTAGCTTAAGTTCTTTATCTCCATTCTTCTTGTTGTGAATTATGAGCTGTTGAACTAATTGGTTCTAAAAGTGGCTTAACTCCTTTGCATTGCAAGCTGTTTTGATTTTTCTCCACAACGTGCATGCAAATTGGCATTGGAAGTACAAATGATCTCATATTTCTCGTTATTTTAAGCATAAAACACATATAAGTTCTATAGGGGTTGAACATTTAACTCTATCAACATTTGCTAATCTATTTTTGAGAGTTTGTCAGGTAATGTATACAAATTTGGGATAGTTTCTAGCGAACCATATCAATTAGTGATATTCAACTTCTGGTTTAGATTGCAAGAATTACAAATTAATTGGTGAATTTTCCTAATTTGTATGATGTCCAAACTACTTTGTCTTCCCTGTTTGAGTTAAGTCTATAATCAGTTACAACTTCTGTTAGTCTGTCAAACCCTCTTTGTTTAAAGTTCTAATGTTGGTTCTCCAACATCTCATTCACTTAGCCCTAAGTCTCATTATATGCCTTAAGTGAAATGAGTCAGGATGCATGGATAGGGGAACTTTGGTGAACTAATTATCAAACAAGAATGATGTGTTTCTACCATTGCCAATGATTTTTTTAATGTAAGGTGCCACTTCAGCTCTTAACTTTCACAGATTGTACCATGTCCATGAGTCATTTGAGAAATTTTATTCTCCTAGAAGCTTTTCCCTTGCAAGTATTTAGTATATGTCCATTATACCTAGAGATTCTGTTTATCTACTATCAACTTCCAATTTCTTTTAGCAATCAATACTTTACTAGTAAGTTGTATGGTATTGAGTCCCAAACCACCTTATTTTTTAAGGTAACATAAGCCCTTCTAGGAAACTTTAGATCTAGAACCTTTATATAGATCCCCATTCCACAAGAAATTCCTTAGCCATTTTTTAATATCCTTGGCCAATTTCTTAGGAAGGATTAAATGAGAGATCCAATAATTATAGAGGTTAGAAAGCATTGTCTTGATTAACTAAGCTCTTCATGTGTAGCTTAAATCCTTATTACACCAGTTCTTTAGCTTCCTTTCAATTTGTTATAAGAGTGGCTTACAATCCTTGTAGGATGGTATGGATGTAGTAATTGGCACTATAAGATAAATGAATGGTGGATTGGCAATCTTAATAAGGGTTATGTTCTCTATCTCCTAGCTAAGAGATTTTGCATCCCTGGAAAGCAGCAAAAGGCTTTTACGAAGATTAACTTCAATTCTTGATAGGCTACTAAATTATTTGATGGAGTTTATTTATCAAATTCACTATGGATAGGTCATCCTTGTAGAAAAGCAACAAGTCATTAGCAATTTTTAAATTGAACAACGTCAAATATTTGCACTTTTTGTGATACTTGAACAGTAGATTTTTGCTCATGTGGTCAGTAACTAGTTGAATTAGCACCTCCATACATATTGTAAACAAGTAAGGGGATAAAGGATCCTCTTACCTAGGCCTCCTTTCCCTTTAAAAGGGGGTGCAACTTCTCTATTAGTGAGAATACTAAATGTAGGTGTAACTATACACTCCTTAATCTGTATAAATTTCTCAAGAAATCTTATATCTTTCATAGCAAGTAGCAGAAAATTTCAATCAACTAAATCAAAAGCTTTCTTGAAATTTACTTTGATTGCACACATTTTTCCAAGTCCCTTTCTCATTTAACCTTTGAGTAAATCCTAAGCAATCAAGATATTATCACCCATATTTCTACCTTGTATGAAAGCACCCTATGTTGTTGAGGTTAAGGAACAAAAATTGGCTTTCAGCCTCAATTGTAGCATGAAATTATTCTAAATTCACCCATTTTGCTTACATTGTGTGTTTTATGAACAAGACAAATAAAATTATAATTGAAGGCTTTCAACATTGTACTTTTCCTAAAGAATTCGTGAACAACTTTAGAAGTATGGTCACCAATCCAGGTTTCCATTAAGTCCATCATGACCTAGAGCTTTATTTGGATTTAATCCTTTAAGAGCCTCCTTTATATCCCTCTTCTATAACTCCTTTTTCAAGTTCCCTGCTTCCTCAACTGAGATCCTAATCTTCAGGAAAGATTGCAATAGGATATTATGAGAGGTTGTAGCTTTTTTTAGAACCAAGCAATTTTATGAAACATTGTCTAGCTATATTGAGAAAGAACAATAGAAATTGGAATACTTTTTAAAGGGAGAAATGGAAAGTAGGAATTGATACTTCTAGCAATTTAAAATTTTAAAGAATGCAATCTACGAATGTTTCACTTCCAAAACTTGGCATAGAAGGTCTTGCTAAAATAAATAAAAAATGCTTGTATTGAGTGCTTGGGTCACTACGTGGTATGGTTCCTCAAATGCTTTTCAAAAAAAAAACTCAAAAGATCATATAATCAAGTTAAATGTATGGAAGTTCAAGCTCACCTTTTTTTTTTGTAAATTTTCAGGCTGTTTATAGTGGCAATGGTGGAGGTTTCCGACAAGGAGAGGATCTTGGTGAGGGCTAAAAGGTTGTCTAAATCTCTAATCTCTAATTCCTAATTTTATATTTTATTACTTGTTGTAAATTTTAATTATGATAAGTAATAATTAATTCACTATTTAAGTATTTGAATATTTCAGTTAATTTAAATATGGATTAACAAAACGAATATAATTAGATTTTTTATTTTAGAAAGTGGGTCACATTTGGCCATTTAATAGTAGGGCCCACTTTGTCATGTGAAAATAAAGTGTATTTTTAGATAAAATAAAAAATAATACCACATTAGTATTAATGTGATATCTAGCTTACAGAAAGTTAAGCCCATTAAATTTTATGTCTACTTAAGGTTTGTTCTAGAAGTTTTAAAAACATCAAAGTTCAATTTGAATGCTTCTAATCATTATAGTTTGTTCTATATTCTATTATAAGCGTTGAGGTTCAAATTTTACTTTTAGCTTAAAAATTAAAAGTTGAATATGCAACGACCAGGAGCTAGACTAATTTTAAGATAAATAAAAGTAGAACTAAAGTTAGATGTATAAAAAGGCTAGACAAGTATGAGATTAGAAAAAAAGTTATAATTCTATGACAATATAGAGACAAATTAAAGAATCTTTGGTAAGAAAATTGTCTTTCTCAATAAAAAAATTTAATATATGTAAAGTAAGCTGAATTTTCAGCTCTTAAAATTAGCTAAATTATTATTTACAAATCTTTCTACCCATAATAAATCTTATTAAGGGAAAGATTTTCAAATCTTTATAATTTTACAGAAGATAAGATATGAGATCAACTCTTCCCAATAGTGTGTTAATGTTTATATCCATCCTTATCACAATATTTCACAGCAATCCAATGTTTTAATCGATTAAATTATGTCGTTGTTGTATCTAAGAACGTACGGAGTGGGAGTATATTAAGTAATTGTCAAACAACTTTTTGTTGTACTCATTGCAAATGTATACAAAATAAGAATCCTCTAAATTTCGAGAACTGACTCGTTATTGAACTAAAATCTTCCCAGCGTCACTCAAATTTAGAGTCAAGCCTTACACTTGCAAAATTTGGAAATACCTAGCGTCGTTATTCACTGAATTTGGCATAAACAACTGTTGCCCAAAATAACTAGCAGCCTAAATCGTTTGACGTGTCTTTTGTCGCTTTAAGAAGTTTGCAGTGATAACATGCATTTTCAAACATATTATCTATGTATACATGTTTTCTTATCCCATAGGATAAGGGTGTCACTTAATATAATATTCATAACAAAGAACATAATGCAGGTTTCTTTGATTTGGATTATGTTACGGTGTTTGACTGTTTTCTTTCTTGTACATCTTCAATAAATAAATTAAAATGGTAGATGAAGCTAGTCCTAGAGCACGAGTATAACTGCACGTGACTATTACGGTCGTATAAGTGGGGCTATGCGGTGAGTAGGTATGATGGCTAAGAGATTTGACATGTTTTCTAATATTAAATTTTCCTATTCATGTTCGGTTTTACCCCAACAATTGAAATGGGAATGGTAAGATTCTCTTATCCAAATGCAAGCAGCGGCAGCTTCAGCGTCAGAATAGGAGAAGCACGATTACAGATTATCTATCCAATTTTATTTTATCTTATTCTGTCTTATAAAATCTTAACTATTTATTTTGCAGGTCTCACATAGATCTTATGCGGGTTTCATATAAGTGAATAGTTAAAATTTATTAGACACAATAAAATATCATAATATTAGACAGAAGATTTGAACTTAAAAATCACTTGCCACCGATACAAAATATCTTTGGCAGGAAGTAGAGAACCAGTTCTTTTTTTGTGTGTGTAATTTATTTATTTTTTCATTATTATTGAATCAAGTAATGATAGTATTACTTAACTTTATCCGGACCAACTTTAAGGATGGATAAATAAAAGCCATGGGATTAGAAATTTTACTATCAACAGTGGCTCTACCTCTACCGCCGCTTGCAGTACGTAGCTTAAGAAGCAGCCTTGTCCCTTTTTCTAGATGCTATGAATCCATCTCTATTTCAAAGAGTTTGGCCTAGACTCGTAAAGAGTAAAATACCACCTAAAAAGCTCTAGCCACATAAAATCCATCCCTAAAATTGAAAGCTACTTCTCTTTTGTGAGTGGTCAGAAAAGCTTTGTATATGACTAATATCAGCCACAAATAAAGAAGAAAGAAAAAGTCACGCTCAATCATTTGAGGTTCATTTCAGTCTCTTGTTCATGAAATGCGAAACATCGAGTTTGGAATGATCAGGATACCCAGGTAACATCATTTTACATTTCTTTTGATGCATGTAATATTTGGAAACAGACAAGGTATCAACTCCCGCCATGCATCCAACATAGCACATTGTAAAATTTTCAAATAATAAATAAATGCGTTCATAGATATGAGTATCCATTTAACTCCCTATGTTTCTAAAATTCTGATTTTGAAATGGGACTAATCTGCAGTTCATTCAGGTTAAATACTTTTAACAAATATTCGTCCTGCTCAACTTTCATGATGGATTTCACCATTGCAAAATTCAGACACTCAACCTTCAATTCTTTCATAATTGGACATATTACATTGCAGATTTGATGAGACTTGAATCCGAGCTATGAGAAGAGGAGAATTACAGTCATAAATAACACGTTAACATTTAAACTTTAACTAGCCTATCTGTCAGTCAGTGGTAGAAAGAAAGGAGTGATATTCTTAGGAGAATAGATGGTCGATTTCTTTCCTCGTAATTACTAATAGAAAGTGTCTAACTCACCCCTAAAAGCTAGCTTAAGAGGAGGAGGTTTGCACATTATTATAAATTCTTGAATGCCTTTGTAATTGTCCGATGTGGGATTCCTGACACACCCCTCTCAGTCCAGAGCAGGACTGAACATCTGATGGACATATTGGGCAAAAGGACATAACCGGGCACCGCCTCAAACTATCGAGACAAACTGACTCTGATATCATGTTAAAAAGTGCCTAACTCACCCCAAAAACTAGTTCAAGAGGAGGAGGTTTGTACATTATTATAAATTCTCGAATGCCTTTGTAATTGTCCGATGTTGGATTCTTGACAATTACAAATAAGTTGTATTCTTCTTTCAAGGGTTTATTTAATAAACCAAATTATCAAAGTCCTATTGTATATTTTCAATAGGTGATTTATATATAATCTAATGCATCGACTAAAAACTTACAAAAGGAATTATAAAAGAAACACGAGTCAAAAAATGAAGGGCATTACAATAAGTCTGACAAGAACAAAAGAAAGGGTCGATTGTACAGATCCCAATTACTAGATGGTCATTGCTTTAGCCTTTTGTACAATACTTGTGGCGTTGGGTGTTCAATCTAAGACGTCACTTGATTGAGAAATGCTACGTTGAAAAGTCGCCTTAAGGTTCAATTTGGCCAATGGCCACCTCACTATAATTAAGAAGAAATAGTAAACTTAGAGATCTTTTTATATGTGATATTTTTTGTTTTGCTCTCACTGAAAAATTAATGTAATCTCTAAATCATTATTTTAGTGTTACAGAACCATATTATAGTTTGCTTCAGAAGAGTCAGAATTTTCGATGCATTCCTGTTATTGACTGAACATGAAACGATAGAAGAGGCGTTGAGGATCTATCTCGATTTTTTTTTCTATATAATACACTTTCACTGAAGAAGATTAAATTGGACCTTTAACAAAGTAAAGATGTAATTTTGAGTGTGCTAAAGGAATATACCAAAATCCAGATTTTTGCTTCCCCTGGTCATATATTAGCTTCCGTTCTTGATTTGGTTATGGTCCATTTAAGAGACAATTTACCAACCAAATGGTGAAGATTAATAAGAGGGGTCCCACGTCCTCTCATATCAACAATTATATCATATAAAGCAATGGCTCATCTAAGATATCGGCATATACATATAAAAAGGAAATTAATAACCCATAATAAGCCGGTCTAGTGATAATCCCAGTAAACTTAAGTGGAGGAATTAAATTTAAAAAATTTTAATCATTTTTTAGAGAAAAAGTTAATATTTAAAAGATGATCACTATTAGGCCCTTAAGTCTTCATATAAATATTGATAAGTTTTGGCTAATATTTGACATTTAATTTTACATGAAGATGATATGTTGACAATAGAACAAAGCAAAGACCTATGTATAGGCGAGATATAATGCACCATATCAACGAAAGTTTGAGAGTAGGTGAATGTTTATATACATTAGCGAAAGTCTTCAACAATTGGCGAGATTCAAATGTAAGACCAAAAATGATAATGCAGCTAAGTCATGCTAAGTTCAAACATTTATGAAGATATTTTGTGAACTCAAGATTTATATTTAACGATTTTATTGATAACTGTATAATATTTCAAAATTTAATTTGAATTTATTTGTAAAATTAACGGTCTAATTCTAAAAAAGGGAATAAAATCATAAGAAATACGTTTTCATTCTTGCAGGAACCTTCTTTATGAACTTATCTTATTAAAAATGATTTATTTGAAAGGATCCTAATTATAAAGGTCTTATATAGGCTCCGTGATTACTGGAAGATTTTTGACAAAGATGACATCGAAATTATTCAAGGTTAAATCCATCCAGCTGACTAAAGATGCGAGTGAAGTAAGGGCTAGTTGAAGAAATTGATTATTTAAAGAAGAGCAACAGAACTTATGAAGTGGAATGAACATATTCAAGCTGTCAAAACATTTTGAGCAACATCTATACTCTTGAGAATCATATCATTACTATTGTTCTTTAGAAAGAGAAATCACTCTATCAAGAGAGAAATTGCTATTTTATTTTTTTTGTGAGATTTTTAGAAGCTTGTTATACACTTTGAGTGTGAAAGGTTGGAGAACCTTAAAAAATATGTACTTGTGAGCTTGGAGAGGCTCATCAAATTTAATACTCAGTTTTCATAGTGAAACACTTAGACTAGACGTAGACTTGAGTTGTAAGCTAAATTAGTATAAATCAACTGCATCTTTCTTCGCTTTCTCTTTAACTTTTAAATTTCTGCATTATACTGTGTGTGTGTGTCTTATTTTTAAGAGGCTCCTTCACCTTTATAAAAGGCTCTTTCTGTTTTCAACTTGCAAGAGGTTCATTTCAGTTTTAACAAGAGCCTTTTATTTTTAAATTGTTTTAACAGGATTTATCATTTAGTGGGCTTCTTTTGTTTAAATATCCTATAAAAGGCTCCTATTAACTAACAAGTTTATGTCGTTTAAAAAGGATTTATTGTCTGACAAACTCCTACCGTTTTAACTAGAATCTATTTATTATACGAATTGAAAGAACTTGCGAAAAATGTTTACACACGCAATTCACCCCCCTCTTGCATGTCTTTGCTTTTATCATACTTATCTTCCATGAAGAGAATGGATGGTATATAAATTTGCAAGGTTTAATAAATAATGGCTCAAAATTTTTGCTAACTTAGATCATTGAATATTGTGATCGCATTATGGACGTACTTGGATGGACCATGCACAAAAATGAGTTGGGATAGTTAAACCAGAGGCTCATCAAGGTACTTGTCTTCAAGAGGTGGAGATATGGTGACATATGATAAGAATATGAAAGTAGTAGGTTAAAAAAGTAGGAGCATTACTTTACAAGATGGGAACACTTCTTCAGGTAGTGGAAAAGTGGTTGGATGCTATGTTAACAAAATAAGCATCTTCCAAACATATTTTTCATATGTTAGAGTAGAGGTAGTGGCCTAATATAGATAACTTCCTGCTAACTTGGTGGTTTACTAGAAGAAGTAGTAACTCTCAACTAACTTGGTAGATTAGTGAACAAAGTGAGTAGTTTAAATTTACTTGGTCCTTAAATTCTTGTAAACCTATATAAAGGCATCCTTTATATTTCATTTATGTAACATTGTGTAATTAATTATTTGCAAGAGAGCTAAAAGATTTAAAAGAAAGTTCCTGTTGAGAATTTTGAGTAGGAAGATCTTGAACAATTTATTGTGGAGTGGTTCAAGTTAAAAGTAACTCGAATCTTTGTATTAAATTATTGTATGAATATATCAATAAAAGATTGACTTTGTTGTATCTATATTATTTGTTTCATTTTATTAATTTATGGTGAAAACTAATGTGTTAAGAGTGTGAGTGAAACACCTAAACATGAGTGGTGACAGGCATTTAGAAATAAATGGACTTATTAGTGGCCGTCATAAAGGAAGGTTGAGTTAGGCTTTAGCAGACTAAACCTTGACTACCATTTAAGGAATTAAGCAATCTTATCCAATTCTATTGCATCTAAAAAATTCCCACGATAACTGTTATCAGAACTTAGTGAGGAGTTCATACATTGTTTATTAACAATAGTTGGTAGAAGCAATCTTGTGAAAAAAAAAAGTAATAATTGGTCTTTTAGTCTTAAAGGAGGACGGTGTAGTTTCCTTCTTAGAACTTTTTAAGCCTTGATGATGTAACTTCAAAAAACAAAGAGAGCATTCAAAAAATAGTTGAAATCTAATGAAGAGATGCAATATAACTTATTAATGCTCAAATGTGCTATATCTAAGAATGAACTAATAGTTTAATAAGAGAGAATTTAATGAATGTAAAAGACTCGTAAGTTTTTTATGGTAAGTAGAGTGCAAAAGAGTTTAAATATTTTAATAAGATATGGAGTAAACTTTATAGTAAAAAAGATGTTCTATTAAAAAAAAGGTGTCAATCATAATAATATATATGGTATACAAATTTGTTGTAGAGGATGGGTACCTCAAATGATATTAATGTAGGTAAATCTCCATTGACACTTAGGAGAAAATTAAGAAAGAACTGATTGATCAGTTCCACCTTAGCAATACTTCATAGCTTTTAAGAGAAACTTTAAAATGGTTGAAGCAAAATAACTCTATGTGAAAGTATGAATGAAAATTCACTTCTTTTATGTTGGACTTATAAGACATGTTAGAGGAAAACAAGTTGTTTAACTTCATAAATGGCTTATAGGGTTGGGCACAGGTTAAGCTTTGAAGGCAAAATGCAAAAGACCTTCCTAAAGTAATAGCGAATACAAATGCCTTAGTGGACCTCCAAATATCACTACCCATTCAAACTAGCAAAAAGGGTAAGAAAAATGATGAAACTTGAAATGAATAAGAAAAAGATAAAGGAAAGGTATACAAAACTTCTCACAATAAGTCAAAGAAACAATCAAAAAAGAGATATTGCTTATATTATTTGAGGGAATTTTGCTTATAAATGCCTGAAATAAAAAGTGAGAGAGCAAATCAGTTTCATAGTTACGGAAGATTAAAGAAAAGAAGGTAGGACTTGTCAAAAAAGTCTACATCAACAATTATACGATGTCAGGTGTAATATGCTTTATGAAGGAGTTTCCAATGAAAAATAAACCTAATGGAGAGGAAAGTAAGTAGATGATGTGCCAATAAAATAAAAACTAGCTTTTATCATCAAAGTTTGACTAAATAGTCTACAAGAGAATTGTTTGTTAAGAAGTTCTCTATGAATTACTTTGAAAGGAGCATCAGATTTTTTTAGTGTGAATTATTTATTAGACCTTTAAGTCTAAGTTATTGAATTTTGCAAGTATTAGTGAGCTTTAATTGATATTTAGCACTCGGGTTGACATGAAGATGTCATATCGATAATATAATAAGGTAAAGACCTACGAGTAAGCAACGTAAAATAGATAATATTAAGGGAAACTAATGAGCAAACGAGGAATACTTTAGTGCACATCGGCAAAAATCTTTGATAATGGGCAAATTTGAATACAAATCTTAAGATGATCTTGTAATTAGGTAATACTAAGGATGTATAAAGGCACTTAGCTTCGATGAGGAGGTAAAAAGGTATTTAAAATTGTGATGTTTATTATATAATAGATTGGGTTGTTGCTAATTTATAAAGCAATGTGATTGCAGCATGGACGTACTTGAATAAACCATACGCAAAAACGAATTAGCATGGCTAAACCAAATGCTCATTAAGACACTTGTTACTTAAAGTAGTGAAAAAGTGGTCTAATGATATGACAACGAAGCAGTCAACTTCCAAATATATTTTTATATGCTAAGTGGAGTTAATGACCTAAAAAAGATCTTCCTACTAATTTGCTAGAGTTAGCGGAAGAAGTAACTTCTCACGAACTTAGTGGGTTAGTGAAGAAAGTTGGTAGTTTGATTTTAATTGGTCTCTAAGCTTTTGTAAACTTATATATAGATATCGTTTGTACTTTATCTATGTAATATTATACATTCAATTATTTGAAGAAGAGTTGAAATTTTTGAAAGAAAGTTGTTGTTAAGAGTTTCAAGAGGAAGATCTTGAATGATTTATTTTGGAGTGCTTTCCTTATATTACTTTATCATGTGAATTGATCAATACAAAGTTAGTTTTGTTGTATAGTTTGTATAAAATACTTTTATATTAAGAATGTGATTGAATCATCTAAATACGATTGGCGTGTGATATTTAAAAACTAACAGATTTATTGGTCGACAATCATTAAAGAAAAGTTAAGTTAAAGTTTAATAAACTAAAATTTAACTTTTGAATGAGGACTTACACAATCATATTCAATACTTCATTATTAAAATCGAAGAAAAAAGAATTTTGATTTCGGTCATTAGTACTTCCACATCTCTAGTTTAATCTTTTGTTCTCTAATATGCTCTCTTTTGGTACTAGAAGTGTCAAAAAGGACCCTGTTCGGTTCGACCCGGCCCAATTTTGGGCCGAGTTAACCCGACCTGATTTTGTCACGAGCCACGGGTCAGCCTGACCATTGCTTCCAAAACGATGTCGTTTTGGAAGTTTTTTTTAAAGAAAAAAGGCCAATCCGGGCTGCCTGTGGCTCTTTGAGCTGGGCCACAGGCTGACCAATCCCAGCCCGTCAGGCCACCATGACTCGGGGTCGGGCCGGAATATACAATATTATATTCACACAAAAAGATATGTATGTGCTAAATAGAGATGTTAATAGGCTGGCCAAACCTTTCTTCTTTAGTACTAGTCTTTTCTCTTGAAAAGAAAATTTGATTTCCAGTAAAAAGGGATAGAAAATAGTCCCATGATAACAAAGAGACATATTAATATCATGTAGCTAGTTAGAGAGACCATTGCTACTAACTAGGATAAAAGAACTTTACAAACGTGTGTGTGTGAGAGAGAGAGAGAGAGCGATAGAATACTAATTATGGTGGGAAACAATGGAAGGGCTTTGCTTGCGGATGATTTGATACGTGCCACTATGAACATGTCATGAAATCGACCAACAAACCATGAAGTGGACAGTACGGGCAGGTACTAGGGTTTCATGGCTATTCAAATGTTCTAGTGATGAAGATAAGGATTCAAGATTATTTCCAAAATAGCAACCTGATCTGAGAAACCAATGACTTAACAATTGCAACCATATCAGGCTGAAGTGTCTTCTACACCTTCGTAGGTTTTTTTGAATCAATTTCAAAAGTCACCATCATATATAATAGGGGTCATGACTTTTGCTTTCTAATTAGATTCCAGTGTGGAAACTTCCTCACCATATTTTCTAAATCATATCAACAATCAACAGTAACCATACTAAAATATGCTTTGTTGCTAAAGCCAAGAGTAATAACTAGAAGCTTATGCTTTATGTTGATCAATGGATATGTTCTTGAAATGAACAGAGGTACATTCGATGGTTCTAGCTTCTGACTACTATTTCGGCAGCTTATATCATTAGTTCTACAATCCCTCCTCTGCCAGGTAAAAAGACAGAGAAGAAAAAAAACACTGATCAAGGTTTGGAAATCTGTGGTAGTAGAGTAAAACTATACATGTAACCATGTTGGTAGGAAAGTTAAATTTGTTGAAGCATAAATGTAAAGCATTGATCGTAGATCTATACAGCTTTAGTGCAATTTTCTACGGTGATTGGACAGGTCAATATCCCCCGTAAAAAAACTTTACGCGATCCATAATTTCTGAGGTTATTCTTGCAGAATTTGGCATGAGGGTAACTTTCAGCTAAGTGAGATAGGCATAGTTTTTGTGGCAGCCTCCTGTAGTGTCGAAATTAATTGTCTGCCCGACAAAAAGATTTCGATGTTATG
The DNA here is from genome assembly GCA_025629825.1 of Erythroxylum guanchezii. Lineage (NCBI taxonomy): Eukaryota > Viridiplantae > Streptophyta > Magnoliopsida > Malpighiales > Erythroxylaceae > Erythroxylum > Erythroxylum guanchezii. Next base: position 23,443,775 of record JAOTAX010000004.1, read on the forward strand.
TTCATAGCAGGTTTTGACTAAAGAATCCTTATATGGCATGAATTGATTGAATGACTTTGAAAAATTAGTACCTGCAACGGCACTTTATTAAGCGCATGTTAAATTTAGCACCTGCTGCTGCCGTCCATTCAATTACTGAGTGTTATCTGGTGTAAATGTGAGTCACATTCAAGTCAAATAATTTACTGTCATATTCTGTGACGTTGATAGCTCCACTTGGGATTTTGTGATAGAAAAGCCTAAGGTTGAGAATTTAAGAAAGTGCTAGTCCTCTCCTCCGTCTTTATTGTTATTTTTTTCAATTCTTACTACAAAAATTTCTGATAGCCATTTAGGGTGCATTGGAGCATTCCAGAGGCGTTTAAAAAAGTAGTATAGGGAAAATGAAGAAGAGGCAAACAAACCGTTGGAAAGGGAATACCAGTCACTGCATACAAATTGAGCAAGGTATATATCAATCAACTTTTGTCATTTGGTGGCTGTTGGATTCTTCAACACCCAAATGAAAAACTAGACAAAAGGAGAAAATAGGAAGAACAAAAGGTAGGACCCTTTATTTTTGGCCTGTATTTGCATGGGACCTCACCTATTGTTGAATTTTTCATATTAGCTATGAATTGCATTGTAAGCATAAGATTTGACAATTTTAGAATCAGATCAGTTGGTAAAATTTGTTTAACTTACTCTTAAATTCATGTTGGATGAAGAGGAGAATTAAAGGAGACCAAAACTCATCTTCCTCACGAAGCCATGCTATGCTACACAAGAGAGTAGTTAGTACGTAGCTACATTGGAGGTATATTTCTACAATTATAAATTCTTTTTGGCATATATTGATAGATAATTAGATGCAAACTTTTTGAGCATTAAAGTAGATGTGTTGTAGTGGTTGGTTCTGTGTTCCTTACCAATTTAATTGCTTTATCTCCAGACTCTGGCATCCAACCACATAAACAAATTTGAGCAATTCAAATGGAGAAAAAAGAAGTGGAAATACGAACAAGAATATGAAAAGGACAAAGAGATATTTATTATTGAATTGAACAACAAGAGGACCCCCCCATTCCAACCCTACATAGTACTGTTCATCATCATGATCATAATCAACATCTTTATTTCTTTTATTTATTTTCATATAAGCTTTTTTTTTGGCTGTTTGTATCTTTTGACATGTTTTGAAATTGCTATCTTTTCTTTAAAAAAAATTAAAGCAGCCATTTAAAAATACCCTCTCTATTTATTAAAAATTAAACTGCATATTATTAGTCCTTTTTATAGTTCGCTTATTGGCAGGAGGAGCTGTTGTTTACATTAAAGCAGTAGTACTTGTTTTTGTTGAAGACACTTGCATACACATAAACCTTTCTTCATCCCTCTTTTTCTCTCAAAGTTGACTGAAACACAAAAAAAAAAAAAGAAAAAGAAAAAGAAAAAGAAAAGATTCTTGAAGAATTTATGTGAAAAGGGTTGAGGTCCAATCAGAGAAGTCCCGTTGTTTTGATCTGTTCGCAGGTACTAACTCACGCAAAGGCCAAAAAGGAGAAAGATAAGAAAGATAACGTGTTGTATGGATAGCAACCTTCCATATAGTTACTTGCACATCCCAATTTGAATCATATAGAAAACATTATAGATACATATGATATGACTGAATATACTTATATAATTCTGCTCTCTCATATAAAAATTTGGTCTTTTCTCAAAATATATTCGTTGCCGATAGGAATTGCTGGAAAAAAAATTCAGATCTTTATATGCAATAAAATGAGGTTCATGTAATAAGGGATAACAAGGGAAATAAAGATGGGTATCTTTTTCTCAGCCTTTTAACTTCATCTTTCTCCTCAGTTCTCTTTTTCCTTTGCAGTGGGGGAGTTGCAGAGATTTCATTCTGAATGGAAGAAGTACCAAATCACTTAAACAACTACCACGTTTCATTTGTGCAACTCTAACGCAATGATCTTACGAGTCGAAAATTCGAACTCGTAACATAGAGTGACCCAGGATAAAACTTGGCTCTGATACTAATTAGCCCGCCAAAAGACCTATAAAAGGAAGAAGCACTAAATCTTTTTTAAGAGGTTCAGTAATTTTAGCTAGTTAATTGCTGTATGCCCTTCCCGTTAATAGGGAGACTGATAAACTATAGGTAAGTAGATAAATAACACGTAACAGATCACACAGAGACAGGTTGGGGTGTGATGTTTTGTGTTTCTGATGTACCTTTTTTTTTCCCCCTCTATATCATTGATACATATATATCTCCTTTCTCATCAATTCATGGACTTTATTAGTCATTGTAATTGAAACTTCTCTCCTTTACATAGAAGAGCAGATGATCATGAAGCACGTGCACACGCAGATTTCCATCACAGCAGGTTCCAATTATATAAAGCTATTACTATAATCAATACCTCTCTCTCTCCTCCCCCTCTTCAATTTATATTTTTTGCCTTTATATAAGCGGCGATATCTCATTGTTTTACTTCCTTTCCCTTCTCTTTTTTTCTCTACGTATTCTTGATGCTCCAGAAGATGAAGTGCTCAAAATTTGTGTGTGCAATCATATGCTCCAAGCAAATTCTTTCAGAGTTTGTGCAGAAAATACGTTGATCCTCACTCAATTCACTCAAATCTCAAGTCTTACCCTTCTCATTTTTCTTCATTTCTTCTAAGCAACGACTGAGCATCCCACCTTACTCCCCAAAACTCTCATCAATTCTAAGCTCTCCTTGGTGTGTTGATCTGAAAACCACTCAAAACCAGTATATGTAGTAAGTCATATGTGTAAGTTTGTGCACGTAGAGAAACAAGGGACGTCCCAAGTCCGTATTTTGAGGATATACTAAGTGTGTAGGAGAATATGATATGTAGAGATGTGAAGACCAGGTAATTGACGTAGTCTGTTTTTTCAGGTGACACTTAAAAGATCATATTTTCAAAGAACTCAACGAACTAGATGGCGACGTTCTTTCACGGGAATCCTGAAATTCAAGCAGCATCAGCAGAAGGACTTCAAACCCTCGTACTCATGAACCCTACTTATGTTCAATACTCTGAAAGCCCTCCTACTCCTACTCCTCCGATCAGTAATCTCGTATTCCTCAACTCCGCCATCGCCGCGGCTCAGCCGCCACACATCTCCCACGCTACACCCAACACTCAGCAATTCGTCGGAATTCCCTTGGACCCTAACTCCCACGACAGTTCTTCAACTTTGCATGGATTTATCCCTCGTGTCCACTACAATCTTTATAATTCAATTGATCCAGCATCGGCGGCGCGTGACGTACAACGCGCTCAGCAGGGTCTCTCCTTGAGCCTCTCTTCACAGCAACAACCAGGTTACGGATCACAGGCTCAAGCGTTGTCTGGTGAAGATATGAGAGTCTCTGGCGGGTCGGTGTCGTCTACTTCGGGAGTGACTAATGGAGTTTCTGGTATGCAAGGTGTGTTGTTGAGCTCCAAGTACTTGACGGCTGCTCAGGAGCTACTTGATGAGGTTGTTAATGTTAATAACCCTTGCATAAGAAGTGAGTTGTCAGAGAAACATGGTGGGACTGGTACAAACAGCAGTAGTAAGGTCGGCGGAGAGTCATCGGCCGGTGAAGGGTCAGGTGGTGTGGAAGGAAGTGGAAAACGTGGAAGTGAGCTTGGTACTGCAGAGAGACAGGAAATTCAGATGAAGAAAGCTAAACTCTTAAGCATGCTTGATGAGGTATGTCAAAAAAAACTTGTTTTTGCTCGTGTACAAAGAGGTTTTGATGTTTCGTCTTTCCTATACGATGAAGTTTGGCCACAGTGGAAATGAAGAGGGTTTAAGGTTTCGCGGGCTGTGAGAATAGAATGAAATAGAGTTGGGTCTCTTTCAATGGCAGAGTCCCATTAAGGGAAATGGACTCCAAATTTCTGTCAGGTGCTGTTTTAGGTCTGGTGAGGTCTCAAAACTTTTTGAAATGTTGAAGTCCCACCTCTCTAGAACATGGTTTTGATGGAAAACCATACCTTTCCCCGAGTGTCAAAACAATTGTCTAAGTAGATGTCAGCCAAAAAAAAAAAAAAGAGTTTAGTAAAAACTCGAATTTCTGACTTTACAAGGCTTCAGGAACGGGAGAGTTTCAAAGGTTGCTCAAATTCTTAAAAAAAGAAAAAAAAAAGAGTTTCATAGGTTGCTTTAAGCCCATTACCCTGTTATTACATCACTTAATTGGGAAACTATTTTCTTTTCATTTATTGTCCGTAGGTTGAGCAAAGGTACAGGCAGTACCATCACCAAATGCAGGTAGTGATTTCTTCGTTCGAGCAAGTGGCAGGAATTGGGTCTGGAAAGACATACACTGCTCTTGCACTTCAAACAATCTCAAAGCAATTTCGGTGCTTGAAAGATGCAATAGCAGGTCAAATTAAAGCTGCAAATAAGAGCTTAGGTGAAGAAGATTACCCAGGAGGGAAAATTGAGGGGTCGAGGCTCAATTATGTCGATCATCAGCTTCGACAGCAAAGAGCACTTCAGCAATTGGGAATGATCCAGCACAACGCTTGGAGACCCCAGAGAGGATTGCCTGAAAGATCAGTTTCTGTTCTTCGCGCTTGGCTTTTTGAGCACTTCCTCCATCCGTAAGCTCTCAAATTTGTTATTATTTGTTCAATCTTCTTGTGTGATTTCAATCATTCTGGTCTTATTTGATCACTCTAGCGTTAAATGTTTTAACAACTCTTTAACAACTTGTTGGACTCCTATTTCAGTTATCCAAAGGATGTGGACAAACACATGTTAGCAAAACAGACAGGGCTTACAAGGAGCCAGGCGTGTCCCTACTCTGCTTTTGACGTTTACTTTTATTTAATTTGTCTCAGTTCTTATGGTCAATCATACTTCTAAATTTTCATTTTCAGGTGTCTAACTGGTTCATCAATGCTCGGGTTAGGCTTTGGAAGCCAATGGTAGAAGAAATGTATTTGGAGGAAACTAAGGAACAAGAACAAAATGGATCAGAAGACAAAACAAGCAAGAGTGAACAGAATGAGGATTCAACTTCAAAGTCAGCTCCACAAGAGAAGAGTTCGGGTACGGAAAACCAAGCTAAGAGCTTCAAGTCCTTCGACAATTCACCAAACCTGAACCCTCCTGCAATTTCTTTTTCGGTGACTTCTCCATCTATTGTGGGAGGAAATGTAGGAAACCAGACCGGTTTCTCCCTCGTAGGATCATCAGAGCTAGAAGGAATTACACAAGGAAGTCCTAAGAAACCTAGGAGCATTGACATGATGCAATCCTCAGCAATAATCCCATCTATAGACATGGACGTCAAGCCTGATGAGGCAAACAATGGTCATGTTCCCATGAAATTTGGAAACGAAAGGCAGAGCAGAGATGGGTACTCATTCATGGGAGGTCAGACCAATCTTATTGGAGGCTTTGGGCAATACCCAATTGGTGAAATCGGAAGGTTCGAGGCAGAGCAGTTCACAACAAGGTTCTCAGGCAATGGTGTCTCTCTCACTCTTGGCCTTCCTCATTGTGAAAACCTATCCTTATCTGCCACTCACCAAAGTTTTCTTCCCAGCCAAAGCATTCATCTGGGAAGAAGGGTTGAACTTGCTGAACCAACCGAGTATGGAACGATTAGTACTTCTGCTCCTCATTCTTCAAGTAGCTACGACAATATCAGCATTGGAAACAGGAAGAGGTTCGCTGCACCGCTGTTGCCAGACTTCGTGGCGTGATCAGTATACATGAAGAAGGGAGTAAAAAGAGGCTTGATAGGTTGATAATCTCTTTTTCACTATTTCTTTCTGTTCCCACGATAATTACGGAGCAGGGAAAACGTATGGTAGTGTAAAGAAAGAAAAAAATAAAAAAAGAATTACTTGGTATAGGTCTATACATTGGCATAGAACCATCGAGTTCTTAAGACAGTTTAGGACTCTTTGACAGTATATATGGTTGGGGATTGTTTATTATTTTTGTAAGTTTGGAAGATGGATAGTCATAAGAATCAGATATTGGGGTATACCAATATTGTATCTATTGTGAGCAAATATGGTGTCAACATGAGTAATTAATGGAATAAAGAGTATTAGAAACCAGGAATCTTGGTGTCTTCTAAAGAGCTCGGGGATATGAAATTCTGTGCATGGAGATACTGCAGGACAGAAAATGAACATTTGCAGTCTAAGAATGAACTGAGAAGCATTAGGATTTTGCAATGCAAAACGAGCTTTCCGATTGTTCTTGTAATAAACAAGAAAAGTTGGAAATATTTTGATGACAAAATCACTGGAGTCGAGCGTAGAGCGTGACATCAGATACCCATTCTACTTCAGAAGGTCGCGGAGCAGACAAGTTATGTCAGCAAAGAATTTAAGGCATCAATTCCTCTATATATAATATGTGGCCTAATGGAAAGTGTTGCTGATAAGGACAAATGGGGTGCATGATAAAATTTTCGTATTTCCTTTCTTTACAAAGGATTACTTCTACTTCAAGGATAGCGTGTGTATTTGGTACATTCCTGAATATGATATACTGTTCCATCACTAGCCTATTGTGAAGTCTCGTTACATAACATGCACATCACATGGGGTATTCAGCTGCCACACAAATGTTTCTCAGACAGTTTCATGTTCTTGATGTAAGCTTTTACTCGTGGCTAGCACACGCCTATATGTCCGGGCTGGATGAGCTAACTAAAAATACAAAAATAAAACAAAGAGCACGACAAAACCCATACACAGGCAAAAGTACTAAGTTCAGATGCACAATAAATCACGCATTATAGAAAGTAAAATCGATAAGATAATGCCATTAAAATGACATAGCTAGTTTAGATTCAGCCGTTCTTCACAAAAATTGTCAATACAAACCTTGAGTTTGGTTAACACACTCACCAGTGACATCCTAGAAATGGCAGGATTCTTACAACTAAGCAGAAACTCTGCATTATATAATTTACAAATTTGATGCGAAATCTCAATATTGTACTGCATGTTAAAGGTAAAGTGCCTGTAGGCTGTAGCTTAGGCAGTTACTTTCAAGACCAAGAGTCAACTCTTTGCAAAACAATGTCGATAAATGCTAAACACAATCCCTGTGTGACGAAAGATTGGAATCAAAATCACATATAAATCGATTAAGGTGAATTGAATGTACTGCGATTGAGCCAAATATTTGCCAACCTTCTCTTGGCAATCTTTGATCTGTAACACCACACCTCGAAAGCCTCAGTCAAGTCTGGATAATGAATGTGCTTATTTCCTAACCATTCCGACAATATCTCAGCCTGGTCTCCTGACGGCAGTGCAACAACTATTGAAACAAATGTAGATTCCAAGGAATGCCAGAGCTCACTGTCGACCTTAAGTTTCAGAGATCCCTCACTGGTAGTTGCAACAGAATCAATTAAAGGTTTTGTAATCCTTACAAATGGAAGCCAAACCTTCAACATATAAAGTCGTTTTGCAGCAGGTAAAATAACAGTGCCACACCCAATTGCTTCTAAAACCTTTGCTGCCACCTCCACAACCTTTAACCTTATTTCAGTAGTTTCAGTTGCTGAACTTGCTTGCTCAACAAACTGAACTATTTTATGTGATGCGTCTACCCAACCATTGACAAAATCCTTCATGCTCTCCAAAATTTTTAAAATCTGACAAGCCCATGACAGATCTGATAGATGAAACTGAAATGCTTTTAATCTTCTTGCCTCAGAACCAAAATCTACGGGCTCACATAATAGAGATTCTAAAACACTGTTAAATCTTATGAATAGTTCTTTCACACATTTATTTGCCTCAGATTTAATATCTTCATCAGCAGTTAAAAGGGGCCCATCATCATCTTCTGTCAGCATATATTCAAGTTGCTCCTGAGCAGAAGTTTTTAGGTCATTCATAGGTGAAGGAGGTGATGATGTGGCAAATTGAATGGCAGTCAAAAAAATCCTACATATAGCTGACGAGTTAACTGGCTGGAGACGGGAAAGAACTGGTTGTGCTAATGATCCCATTTCTGGAATAATTTTAAGAATTTCTTCTTCTTCAGCTTCTTCCCAGGGGACTGCTTCCAAATAACTAACACAAGCAGTAGCTATTTGTGGGCAGCCAAGCTTGACAGCTACTTGTAGAATGCCAAGTGCATTTGTTACGCCATGCCAAAGGTCATCTAACGAGTCATCCACAACAACATAAAGAAGGCGAAGAACATTGACATGGTGATCAAAATCTGACTCTTGACAGTAAACTTCAACACAGCTTCTAGAGTCAAGGATCTGACATGTAGGCCAACTTTCAGAAAGACGGTCAGCAAAATACTTGCTCTTCTCTACCAATACGTGAGAATGACAATAAAACCAGTCATCTCGACCATCTTCCGTCCGTAGTCTGACAACAACATCACTGGTTGAACGGTCACCAATCTTGTTTGGTGCCTTCGTTAATTACCATAAGGCAAGTAAAACATTAATAGAGATCAGATACAGCTACAATCGTATATTAACAGCTACCATTGGATATAAACAGCAATAAGGGATACAACGAGATAAATGTAATCATATAAAAGAAGTTCACAAAACTACAAGTCGTTCAATGGCAAACAGAAAGTGATAGCCTGATTGATCATAGTTTGTGGCTTCTTGACCACAACTAAGCATTTCAACAAGAGGGTACAGGAATTTGTCATGTACTCTAGCGTAGGATCCAATCACGGGTCGAGACACAGAGAAAGTCACCTCCTTTTCCCTGGCTGTGTTCTCCCTTTCCTCTGAAGAACCTATGTCGATACAAGGAAGAGACTTGTCCTCAACAGGGTCGTACAACTGCTGCTATTTTTTAAACCTAGCTGCTGTGTTTTTCTTGATAAAAGTCTGCTTAACTCTTTATTAACCATAACAACCTTTAAACAGGCTTAAAGGATAACCTAATTAAAGACTCCTAATTAGATATAAAATCTAAAAATAGAATCTCAATAAAAATAGAAAACATAATTTGTAAAAGCCCTAAAATACGAAAGAAAATCAAATAAAACAAAATAAAAGCAAACTTGTTAACAGCTATCCTTTTAGCCACTTTTTATGCGTTGCGAGTAAACTTTTCCTACAAAAGCATCCTCAACATTACTCCCTCCCTGCTAGATAGACCTCCTGAAGAGCAGTGAAATCTTCCCATGTAGCTTTTTCATCCAAACTGTCTACCCAACACATCAACACCACTTGTTTGCCTCTTTAATCCTACACTAGATAATAGAGTGGGAAATAGACAACAATTGGCCATCATGGAGGACTGATAGGGCGGCCAATGAACTTGGAGTATCGCCCTTAAGCTTCTTTAACAAGGACACATGAAAAGCATCATGGATATGACTCCTTGTCGGTAGCTCCAACTTGTAGACTACTGTACCAATTCTTTATAGTACTTTACAAGGACCAAAATATTTTGAAGACACTTTGTAAGGTCCTCTCTTCCCTATTGAAAGGTTTTGGTAAGGGTGAAGCTTCAACCAAACCCAATCGCCCTTTTCAAAGGAGATCTCCCGATGACTAGCATCATATGTAAGTTTCATTCATTGCTGGGCTTGTAGTAAACACTCCATTATTGACTGTAAAACTATATCCCTCTTCTAAAGAGCGCGATCCACTACCTCCACTCTAGACGAACTGGCTACACAATCAAGCAAACACGGAGGATCCCGTCCATACATCACCTAAAATAGCATATGTAGCTTGCAAGGAAGAGTAGAAAGATGTGTTGTAACAATACTCTGTACACGAAACCCATTGGAGCCATCGCTATGGTCTATCGCTCGAAAAGCAGCGCAAGTAAATCTCAATGGCGCGGTTCACAACTTCAGTCTAGCCATCTGACTGCAAGTAATAAGCTGAAGAAAAGGCCAATTTTGTTCTTCACAAACGAAACAATTTCTTTCAAAGGACATTCGTAAAACCTTTGTCTCAATGAGAAACAACTGTCTCAAGTAACCACTGCAAACGAAAGACTTTTGTAAAAAATTAGATGAGCGACAAATATAACAGTGAAAGGATGAGCAAGTGGAACAAAGTGCATATTTGGAAAAATCTGTCTACAACCACCATCAAAATTGATTTCCATTGGAACTTTGGGTAATGCTTCGATAAATCCATTGAAATATCGGCCCATTCTTGTTGGGGCACCAAAAGAGGCTATAAAAGCATTGTTGGGTATAAGTTCTCCCACTTCTTGCGTTGACAAACCAGGCAACTCTGCACAAATTCAACCATTACTGATTTCATTCCTTCGAAAAAGAAATCTCTGCGCACCTTTTGCAATGTCTGCTCGACCCCTTCGTGGGTCATATTATGAATGCCCAAGATGATGGTTTGCACTAGGGGAGAAGTTGACAACAAATAGACCTTCCCCTTGAAAAAGATCAAGCCATCCCTTACTTCCTAAGCAACTTCAGCCTCCCATTCTCTATGCTGTCCCGTTGTTGTCATCTAAGGCTTCCACTTCTTGTCGAAGGACATCAAAAATGTCAGCCAGTGACATAGAAATAGCAAAGAGTGGGCCATCCACCTCATCACATCAAGAAAGTGCGTTGACAGCTTAGTTCAGTCGCTCGACCTTGTACTCTATCCTGAAATCAAAACTCATTAGTTTACTAATCCAATGTTGTTGAGTTGAAGCGGTTAACAAAAATTTTAGACTGAAGTGATCGGTCATGATGAGAAAAAGCCTCCCTCAGAGGTATAGATTCTAGTGGGTCACAACTTTAGCAAGACCAATAAGCTCTCTTTCATACGCTGCAAGCTTATACTGGTGATTTGCCAATTTTTTGCTTAAAAATGCAATTGGATGGCCTTGTTGTTGTAGGATTGCCCGAATACCACTACCAGAAGCATCACACTCTACCATGAACTCTTCCTCAAATTAGGCAACCTCAAAACAGGGGCTTCAAGAAGAGCCTTCTTCAAGTTAGAAAAGACCGAATGGGTCTTTTTTCAAAAGGCTAGTCAGAGGTGCTACCAATTTTCCCTAATTTTTTAAATATATTTCCTGTAGTACCTTGCTAATCCTAAGAAGCCCTAAGAGCCTTGGCCAATTGTAGTATTGACGAATCTACTATCCCCTTAATCTTACTTACATCCGCTTACACTCCTTCACTATGGACAACATAAGCCAAGAACATCACCTGAGTCTCCCCAAATGTGCACTTAGATTTCCTAAGAAAAATATGGTGAGCTTGCAATAATTAAAAAACTAAACGTATGTACTAAATATGCTCAATCCATGTCTTACTATATATTAAAACGTCATCAAAGAAGACTAGGTTAAACTTACACAAATAAGGCCTAAACACCTCATTCATCAAACTTTGAAAAGTAAAGAGAGCGTTGGTAAACCCGAAGGCATTATAAGGAATTCGAAATGCCTATGGTGCGTCTTAAAAGTTATCTTCTCTATATTCCAACAATCCATTTTAATTTGATAGTATCCTAAACGAAGATCTAACTTTGTGATTGTTAAGCTCCCTACAGTCCACGTAAAACCTCCATGTTCCGTCATGTTTCCTCACTAGTAATACAGGTGAAGAAAAGGAAGATTGACTTGGTCTTATTATTCCTTATTGTAGCATAGCAATTGGTAAAGTTGCTCCTTTGTTCATAAGGTCACAGGTTCAAGTCACAAAAATAGTCTTATTGGAAAAATACAAAGGAAAAGTTGCATACATTATGGCCCTCCCCAGACTCTCGCAAAGCGAAAAGCCTTGTGTATTGGGTACGTTGATGCTGACCTTTGTATCATAGCCTTACATTGCTTCTCTATCTCATCCTTTTGAAGGTGAGGATAACGGTAGGTCGCACCACCACCAATCCAGATCCCGGCATTAAAAGAATCTTATGATTACAACTTCGAGTCGGCGATAATCTTAAAGGTTCCGTAAACAAATCTGGAAATTATGTCAACAATTTTTCTATAGCGATGGAGGTTGAATGTTGTCCCTTTATTATTGTCACTCTTGATTCAACACTCGAAACTTGCCACTTCCATTGCACCTTCTTCCCATCCAGCTCAAAACTCATCGTTAGAGATGCAAAGTCCCAGAGTATAGGGCCCAACGTATGCAGCAATTTGACCCCTAAAACCACATCAAAACCATACAAGGGAATAGAATAAAGGTTAGTGGTAATAGAATCATAATCAACTTGTAGAGTTACTGCCTTATAGATACCCAAACTAGACACTTTTTTTCATTGGCCACCACCACTTACAATCTTGGCCACTCCCTAATTGTAATACCAATTTTGAGTGTCACATCCTCTCGAATAAAATTCCGGGTGCTACCTAAATCTAACAATACCCACAACAGCCACCCAACTACTAATGCTTGTAATTGCATAGTTTGTAAGCTCTGAATCCCACTTATAGCATCTAACAAAATCTCCGGATTGCCTAACACCTCTTCCTCCTGCTCAATATCTCAGTCTGGCACTTCAATCCATAAAATCCTCTTGCACTTGTATCCCATTAAATAAGATTCATCGCAATTAAAGCACAACCCTTTAGCCCTTCTTTCTGCCATCTCAGCCTTTGAAAGCCTTTTGAAAAATGAGGTTGGGGTGCTCCCTGAACTGCTGGTAGTTGACCCTGCCGGTTTTCCTCCTCCACTCACTCCTTTTTTGCTTTTATTCTCAACAGAGGTAGCGCTGGTTGCAACTGATTTAGGGGTTGTTCACCCAGCCGAAAATTTGGAGCTGCCTTGTAATATAAATTACTGTTTCCTCTCTAAAGCCCGCGTCATATTCATTGCCACTCCCAAATTACCGGGCTGTTGCATCTCTACCTCACTTTGAAGGCTCTCCACCAATCCTGCCATAAATAAATTCAACTTTTGACAGAGATTCAAGTCTATAGTTCTCGCTAACAAGGACTGAAAATATCGCTGATAATCTTTTACAATTCATGTTTTGCCAACTCTCTTAAAGGATTATTGCACATTAGTGGTCCAAACCTCATAAGAGAATGTTCTTTAAATCCGTAACACTCCAATTCCAACTTCTCCTGCTCTAATTGATAAAACCACAGCTGCACTTACCCCATAAAGTGGAAGGCTGCCAATCCCATCTTTTCTCCCTCTTGGAATTTTTGATTCCCAAAAAATTATTTGCACCTCCTTAACCATATCAAGGAGTCTTCTGACTCATCATAGGCCGGAAATTCAAGCTTGGAGTAGCGTGTTACCAACTAACCCCTTACCTGCCTATTTGTTCTCTCCTCTGAATAGTTTTCGCTCCCTCGGTTTCCACTACTAGAAACACCAACATTGTCCCTTCCTGAATCCTTCCCTGATCTATATACATGGCGTGAGAGCTCCTCCATCTGTTCTTCTAGTGCCTGCTGCCTCATGGCCATAGTTTGCATAAAAGCGTCCAACTTGCTGATCAAGCTTTTCGGGTCACCCATGACAGGCGGCTCTAATGCCAAGTTGTTATGTATTCCAGCCTAGGATCGAGTCATGAGTTGAGACATAGGGTAAGCTAACTCTTTTTCTCTAGACATATTCTCCCCTTCGTTTGAAGAACCTATGCTGACACAAAGGATAGACCTATCCTCGACAAGGTCTCGTACAGCTGCTGCTGTTTTTTTAATCTGGCAACTATGTTTTTCTTGTTAAAAGTTTGCTTACCTCTTTATTAACCATAGCAGCCTTTAAATAGGCTTAAGAATAACTTAATTAGAACTCCTAATTAGATATAAAGTCTAAAAATAGAATCCCAAAAAAAGTAGGAAACATAATCTGTAAAAAATAAAATAAAAGCAAACTCGATAACGGCTGTCCTGTCAGCCACTTTTCCCACAAAGGTATCCTCAACAGAATTCTGAGCTCTAATTCATAGTCCCATAAGTAATACAGGTAGAAACAGTAAAAAAAATTAATGAAAGATATAAATTGGAAAACATAGGAATAAACTATTACCATGTGCAAGCAGGAAAAACTTACAAGTGGCTCCATTACAGATTCAGAACCAAGGATAATGTCCCCTACGCATTATGACTCCAGTAATCAGAATCAAAGGTAACTGCATAGTTAAGTTTACAACATTTTGAACAGATTAGCGGTACTACTGGATGGAGTTCTTCCATCAAGCTCAAGTCAGATCAGAGATTGAATTCACTATCATAAATTCAATATAGTACTCTGGATTTTTACAAAACTAATCTACCCAATTATAAAGTAATCTTTGGGGCCTTCTAAATGCATCTTTTACCAAGAATAAGGTATAGGATTCTTACGCATAAATACTAAATTATGAAACCCGAATAAGAATGGGGAGAGTAAGAGAAAGGAATCTTTCTCAGAAAATAAACAATAAACCGACAGCAAGAAAAAAAACTAAACCAGGCTAGACAACACAAACAAATATGCACCATGGGACATAACTGGATTCTCATCTTTCAAATACTCATTTTAAACTAGCTTCAATTCATGCCCTCTCCGTCATCTTTCAATCTTTTGTTCAAAATCCACACCGTTTATGCCCAAACACTTGGTACATGTAAATGTGAAGCAAATGAAGAGACTTGATGGAACAGGAAAACAACTAAAGATAAAGGAACTTCCATGACTGCGATGAAAAAGAATTTACAAGAAGAGCCAAGCAGGTTCAAACAGTATGGACCAGAAAGTTTTGTCAAATACGAAGCTCAGAGGAGATTAGAAACTGCTAGTTCAACCCCTAAAGGTTTGAATCTTTACAGGCAGATGTGAAGTAGAGAACTGAACGAAGTTTTTAAGTTGAGAATCCAAAACCTTTCTTTCGACTTTACTTGTAATATGACTTCTGTCTGCATTTCGCATCAACAGACAACATGGTAAAGCGCCAGTGATCTCTCTCCTTTTCTCAACTCGCTAGTGTGAATTAGATGTGGGTGCTCTTTTACATTATGGATCAACCCAAATTGAAAATGTTCGTAGATTTTGGGCTTTAGTCGATTCTCTGAACCCACATATTATGTGATCTCATTCGGAAACATTGGATTTAATCCTATGAATTTTCTAATGGGAAGTCAGGGTTGTCGTTTTGTACATTTTACGGATGTATAAGCGTACGAACTTTTGAGGACTGATCTTCTTGTCACGTAGTCGTTCCTTATTTTTATAGTAATCATTTTTAACTTTTAAAATGCCTTAACTTCTCGAATTAAAATAGACTTTAAATATGTTTAAAATTTTGTTGATATTATTCCTGAAAAGTTAACAAAAAAAGATTAAAAGCTATCCAACAATTATTAGAGTATCAACGAGAGGTTACTATCGTAATAAAAATATTAAACTTTTGATATATATATATATATATATATATAGAGAGAGAGAGAGAGAGAGAGAGAGAGAGAGAGAGAGAGAGAGCA
>JAOTAX010000004.1:23459258-23483028 GCA_025629825.1 Erythroxylum guanchezii
TATATATATATATATATATATATATATATATATATATATATAGAGAGAGAGAGAGAGAGAGAGAGAGAGAGAGAGAGCATAATGATTTCTAATGATTTCTAAGATTACAATAAAGAATTTTTAATAAAGTTTATAAAGCATTAGTATTTTAGATTAGAGCGACGATTTAAATGTTCGTTGCTATAAGTAAACGATTTTACAACATTTTAACAAAATGTCAGAAAAGTGAACATATTTTAGGACTATTACAGAATATCGTTGCAATAACATTAAGTTTTAAAGACGTTTAACTAATTTCGTCTCCAAAATGAAAGATTTTTGCAATGAACATAAATATCGTTGTTAAATGTCAGGGAAATCAATGTACTTGGAGTCGATTATGGTAAAGTGTCATAGATGGTTGGAACAAATAGTGACTAAAATATATATTGCACCGCCAATAATCGCCTTTTTTGTGACTATTGGAGTAATTGTTGCATCAGGGACGTAGAAATGTAATATTGAGCAACGATACTTGGAAACCATCACAAAATGTATAATTAGTGCGACGATTTATTTAGTTCGTCACCAGTATTTGACAACAAGTTTTTGAAGCGTCGTAGATGATGCCATATATGATCACCATTTATTAGATTCGTCGCAATTGTGATAGCATTTTGCGACAACTATTAGTTTCGTCGCAAAAATTGTTTGTTAAATATTTTTCATAAATTTTTAGGGAAATTTTGATGAATTTTTGTATGTGATAGTGTTGTTAAAATTAATAATATTTAGAAGGTAGTTTGTTAATGCTAAGTGTACTTAATAATCATAATTAAGGTTAATTATAATTGTCATTTTTATATTCCTAGTGAAGATATCTTTTGTTGTGAAGTTGCTTTTAATGTTTAAAACATATTGTTGAAAAGCATACGGTAGGTTATTTAAAATATGAAAAATAAATATATTTTGGACATTAAAATAATTGTGAACCAAAAATTTTAAATTTAATAGGATAAGAATACCATAAATTTAAGTAAACAACTATTCTTAATCATTAATATTTAGTAATAGTAAAAAAATTATTAATAAAAATTTTGGAAATGATATCAATATAATATAATGATATATGGTAAGTAATACAAGATTTTAATTAGAAGTTTAACAATTCTTGCAGACATAATACAACAATAATAACAACAACAATAATAAGCAGCCTTACTCCTAACTAGTAGAGAGTTTGTTTTAAAAAATTTTACAGGTAGAACAATAAATAAAGTTTTAAGTTGATTCCATCGATAAAGAGTTGAAATAATTATTTTTTGGATTCCAAGTGACAAAAAAGTCAGTAAAGGTAAATAAATTCCCTATGTTTGGATTCCCATGAAGGGTCCTTGCATGTTCGAAGTCACCAATTGAAATAGTGAAAGATGTTCCCTCAGGTGTAGGGTTGTTGACACCCTCTTCCAGCTGCTTCTTCGCTATAGCTAAACTTCTAGAAGATATAGTAAAAAGTTCCCAAATTTAGTATAGAAGACAAGTTGATCAGATGAACTACCAGTATGATTCGTTTCACCTAAAACACAATCAGTATAGAACTTAGATTGCTAGTTTAGTAAAATCATTTAATGAACTCAAATTGGAACACATACATACCTGATTGATCAGACATAGTCATTGGAATCGGAGAATTTTCTAAAACAACCAATTTCTCTAATCATTTACGGACCATTGTGACATCGCCTCACCGCCATTTCCATCTATGTTCTCTTGAAGATTCAAGGAAGCTTAACACAAGATATAGTATATACAATCAAATATTCATATATATAATAAGTTCATAGTAGGAAATGAGATCTAGACAATAAGGAAAGTGAGGTAGTTCAGATGATACTAAGAATCTTGAAGAAGAAGATCGGTGATGGAAGGCAAACGATTATTAGTGTCCGAAGAGGGGATTTGTTTTGCATTGTTTTTTTCTTCAGTAAGGACAATTTTGCCACATTCTTCCCAACGGAATGAATTTTCACATCGGAAACTAGTTGCCACGTCAACATTATTTGATGAATTATGTTAAGAGTTATATTCTGCAAAAGTGAATCTAGAATAAAATTCATTATGTTTAATGAAATTTTCGATGATAAGTGAAAGTGCTACAGTTTAGTATTTATACATCTTCAATCTGCCTACTAAGATGAAAGTTACCCTTATTAAAATAAAAGTAATCCATTTACCTTTCATATCATATATAAATTTTAGAATTTAAAGTAGATTACACATAACCATGTTCTTGATGTAAAGAAATATAGTATTATCTATATAGGGTTATACAGGGACAGATCTACATTGGGGGCTAGTGGGGGCACTTGCCCCCACTGCCTCTAACAAATTTCATATAAAAAAATTATTATTTTAAGTTTTGCCCCCATTCAAAAAAATTTATGGATTCGTCCCTAGGGTTATATTACTATTATTACAAAGAAAGTTAAATACTCTTTCAAACCTTTCATCAAATAGTTAGCAGGCTTTCTTGAAAGAAGTATTTAAGGTCATAGAAAAAGTCAACCCATGTACAACCAACAAAGGAAGATAATAAATCATCTTCAAAACATAAAAAACAAACATAATGCATACACCATATGTAGAAAAAAAGAACTCACAATAAACACCTAAACTTATAAGTAAAACAGAGCACAAGAATGAGGGTTTGAAAATAGAAAAGAAAAATAATACCAACACAGTTAAGGATGCTTCTTCGATGGTGATGACCAAAACACACAAGACGAGCATAAGAGAGGGGACAATGATTATTGGATCAAGAATGTAGAGGAATGTTGACGACTATCATGAAAATGAAGAGATGTTTATTTTCGTGTTAATAACCTAATACAAAACAACGTCATTTCTTGTTAAGATAAACGATGTCATTTTTTATTTTGTCGGAAAAAAAAGTTAATTTAGAATAAATTCAATATGTTAAATTAAATTCTCGATGATAAGTGAAAGTACTACAATTTAGTACTTACACATCTTAAATTAGTCACAATGAAGCATAGTAGTGGTAATTTACGCAGATAATCAAAACCACATCACATCAAATAGAGGTACAAAGAAGACACGAAAAGCACATTACAACAACCCAGAGATTGAAAGGAGAATAGAAAACTGACAATACATAAGGTGGACGACTTACTTGGATGGACGGGCAATCGAAGACGACCACAATAGAAGATAAAGATTCACCACGAGCGAGACTTCTTCAACAATTTCCAAAACTACAGGGAGAATGGATGAAAATGACGAATAATCGAAGACAAAGATGGATTAATCTTTGCGTTCAATTTTGTACTAATAACCTAGAAGGGAACGATGTCGTTTGCGGTACAAAAAGAAGTTTGTTGTACAAAAAATGATGTCATTTGTTGTATAGAGAACGAAGATGAATGTTGATGAATAACACGAAAACAAAACCGTTTGTAGTTAACATAAACGACGTCGTTTTCGATAAAGTCGAAAGAAATATACCATTCACCGAGGATTTATAAACCTATCCCTAAATGGTTTGCCATTACCATTTGGTTTCACATTTGGGAAATATAATAATCTCATATATGTAAATTATATGTTACAGTAAAAAAAATTGATATAATAAAATGATAATAATTATTAAATAGAGTATATATATATAAGTTATGAGAATATTTATACATAATGTCAATTTTCGTAAAACATTACACTAGTTAAATTACTTGTTCGATATGCTATTGCCATTAAAAAATTTATTAAGTGTAACAAAGCTGCATTTTATTATATATAATTTTTATAGTAATTTATTTTTATGATATATTAAAAAATTTAGCAAAAATTTAAAATCTAGTAAAAAAGTGTGACATTGGTGACACTTTCGAAGATTGGTCGTGAAAAGTGAACATTTTGCGATGGTTTGTGATATCGGTGCTAAATAGATAGACAAATTAAGTGAGGCGAAATGTCGTTGCGTTCATACAAAAAATGACGATTTTTAAATTGGTTGTGAAATGTGTGATGTTGTTTTTCTTCTGGCGACGAAAAATTAATTCATCGTCAAATATTTGGATGTTTTAAAAAATTAAGTTGAGATGATGTCATTTCTTTGATGCTAAATGACGTCGTCTCAACTTCTGTTAAATGAATCAGTGCTGAGGTCACCCTCTATTTTTCCTCTCTCTCGTACCAATTTTTGCCTCTTTCCTCTCTCCCATGTTGGTTTTTCATCGTTTTCTCTTCTCCTCTTGACGTTTACCTGCCTTTGTCTTCTCCAGTCGCTGTCTTTCTATCCTTCAGTCGAGGTAAGTGACTCAACATTTGTTCTCTATGATGAATGTTGTGTTCATAGTGTTGGTATTTTAAGAGAAAATATCTGACAATTTTTGGAGTGTTTTTGCATTTGTTTTCATTATCTGTAGTACATTTGGCTTTGCAATGTGTTACAGTAGATTAAGGAAGGAAAAAGACATGGTTTCCTTAGGTAATTTGAGATGAATTTGTCACGCCTTTGAAGTGTTTAAACAAAGTTTAGAGAGGTCTCTTTAAGATTTCCCCTTTTAGTTTTTAATGCTCGGATACCCCTCTAGGTCATTGAGAATATATAAGTGTATATGGGTACATATATTAACCATATGGAATCCTAAAACATTGGTGCGTGCAAAAAATACAAGAAAACTTTTTAGTTTTATATGGTTTTCCTCGTATAACAGATGCTGAAACTTGCAAATGTTAATAACTTTGAACGTTAGTTATAAATATATGTTTAAGGATTGTTAAACTAAACTGTTATAAATTGATTCTGTCTCTCGTGTCCTTACTTTCTTTTATTATTGTTGTTGTTGCTCCGTGATTATCTTATATAAATTTGTTATAAAGATAAGTTAGAACATGAAATTTGTTCACTCTTCTTTTATGTGTCACTGAAGATTAACACTAAATAAATTCAGGTTAATTACATTGAATCCCTATATGGTTTGAAACCTTTTCACTTTAGTCCTTACTTTTTTAAAACTATCATATACCCTTTACCATTTACTTATTATTTCACGTGTATCATCTAATGTCATTTTTTGTTAGAAAACCTACAAAAATGACTAAATAACATCGTGCGACTTAAGTACGTGTAATATAGCACACCATTTTTTACGGTTATACCACGTAATATAAGACGTTAATTGTATTACGCAAACCAGACCATACACAAAACAACAAGAATGGGATGAGTTTCTCAAACTCAATTTTCACAATCGTCATTATAAAACTGCATACATCAAGCAAAGAAGATGCGAAATTGAAATTTCCAGAAACCAATTTCTGGAAGCAAGAAAAATGAGATACAGTTCCATTTACAACAATAACCAGAACAATTCTGGATTTAGAATACAAACTATTCATATTCTTGTTCAATTCCAAAATTATATAATCGATAACAATTAGATACATTAACCAAATTATAGAATTAAAATCTCGCTCTGATACCACTATTGGGAAACCAGGTTAGGATCCGATCCGAATCGCGGCGGAATAATCACGAAATTTTTTTGTGACTTTTGATTTCTTGAAAAACAAGATCTATTTAATTCTATAAAATGATTAACACGAATCGTAATAAAACGAAATTGAATTCGTACCTTATTTCGAAACTTAATCTTTATCTTATTGTATCCTTCGAACCGTTTCTGAAACTGATCCGTCTTGACCACCCTAGCCACATAAGTATCTGGCCTCTAACGGTATCCACAGAACAGGATGGAAGAACTCTGTAACTTTTACAGAGAGGATTAAGCATGAAGTGCAAGCTCCATAGAGCTCAAGCCTATTTATAACAAGCTTTGAATGTTTTAGTACTTTAATTAAAATTAAATACTAATTTCAATTAAACTTTAATTAGAATTAAAAATAATTCTAATTAAATACCAATTATACCCAAATAAGATTCAATATCTTATATTGATCCTTATTTATTAAATATCTCATATTTAATCATAAAGTTTCTCAATCTTTATAATCAAGTCCAACTTGATTAAATTAACTTTGCTCTCTTCAACTTATTCTATATGTGAGACCCATTAGGTTCCCAAATATATTGACAATGATTATAAATTATAATTCTAATTCATAATTAGAATTAGATAAATTAAAACTTCTTTTAATTTATCTTTAATTCTCCAATTAAACAATTTGAAATCATAAATCAAGATTGGCGTCTAGCAACGCATCATGACCACCAAAATATTTAGGAATATCAAAGAGGTTTTGACTAACCTTTCCGTGCATGATTTTTTTCATACAATTCAATCCTTTCATCAACCAATGTTCTAATTAGACATAAAACATGGAATTAATGTCTACTCTATTTTGAGTCGAATTATATTAGTTCTCCGCCATTAACTATTGATTTAATTAATAATATTTGTAAATTGTTTACAAAATATTATTCCACCTTGGCCAAGGATTTCTCGAATCAATATTAATCAAAAACAACAGAACATTCTCCCTAATTACTTTAGGGTGATGAATCCTATTTTGATCATTCAATTATCTCCATATAGTTCATGCTACATCCAATGATTACCATTTAAACGACCTTTGATAAAATAAATCACGAGTAGTATAAAAATATAGCAATTCTCCTACAAGATAACTTTGATGACCTCAAGTCAAAGGATCACTTATACAATTATCACAATGAGAATTCTATAGACATACAAGTAATGTTCCAAATGGATTTCTCATATCGAGTCTGTTCAGTGAACTTGTTCTCTAACAAGCACCCACACATTTATTTAAGTATCTCTATACTTTAGCCTATGAGATTAACTACTTCCTTTATAAGGAAAAATAAAACGTGTGCTAGTCTTTTTTCGTTCTATTAATGTCCAATCTTAATAGAAC
The DNA here is from genome assembly GCA_025629825.1 of Erythroxylum guanchezii. Taxonomy (NCBI): domain Eukaryota; kingdom Viridiplantae; phylum Streptophyta; class Magnoliopsida; order Malpighiales; family Erythroxylaceae; genus Erythroxylum; species Erythroxylum guanchezii. The sequence goes on from JAOTAX010000004.1 coordinate 23,466,159, forward strand.
AATGACTAGGAACATTTAGGAATAATTCATAAATACAATATGAACCTCACAATTATAATCTCATAATAATTTCATTTGCAATGTGCAATTATCTCGTGGACTTTATCATATACATCTAAACATGTACAAGATAAAGAATGCCTTTTAAATAATTTGTTACTAAACTACAACCAAAACGATTGGCTATAGGGCATAAACTAACATTACTGAATTCCAAATAGATTATTATGATTTGGGGATCTTATGCTGTATGGTAAACTGACAATTTTTTTTGAGAAATTAAACTGACAATTTTGGTTCGTCTTTGTGAATGGAAAATTTTGCTAAGGTTGTCTTTTCTGAGCCTGTAAGTTAGTATCTGCAGAAGGAGCAATTTTATGCCTGAACCCGAAAGTTAGTCTGAACATCAGTGACTCGTTGATAACACCGGCCTACCTGATCTTCTTTGGTCCTTATAAGATCTTAAGAATATGCAAAACATTATGTTTATCTTGGAGTGGGTGAAATCTTTCTCATACTTGCATGGTAAACAAGTGTAGTATCATGAAAAATGAAATTGGTTTCTGTATTGGCTATCAAATTCCTAAACTAAAATAGTAACATGTATACGTAGTTTATAAGCTTTGATGTCTCGCCCACAGGACACCAAAATGGAATAATAAAATAGCTTAGTGTAATGATCCTAATTGTTTTCAAGCTATTCAATAACCAGTGATCCATAAGAAGTTAAATTGTTTGGCCAGCTGTTTTGAGAATTAAAAGATACGCATGTATAAGTTTTGTTATGAATGGCTAAGATGTGTAATTGAAAATTGTTAAAGTTAAAATTTAGAAGAAAAATTGAAAATGTATGATGTAGTATAAAAGAGAAAAATTTATAGGCTGTCTTATGAAGTGGCAGTGCTAATTAATCCCTAACAAAATTTACATGCTTAAATTGTCTTAAATTTGTAAAAAGTTTATGACATCAACATAAACGTCTGCTAATTTGGCTGGGCACTATCATTTTGAAAATTTCAAAGAAGGAAAAGTCAGCCGCAGCCTTGGATAAAATCTAAACAAAAACGATGCCATGTCAAGTTATTTTATACTTTTTCTAGAAAGGTGTGACTAAATTCCTAACAACACGGCAAAGGAGTAAGTCCTAACACGTTTGCGCAAATAACCCAAATCCATTTCGAGAAATGAAGCGAAATTTCGTTGGTCAATTTCAGAACACCGGATTCCTACCGTCTCCTACTAAGATGTTTCCTTGCAATGACATTTAGTGCTCTTTCAACAAATTTATAAGCCAGTCCATTTTCTCAAACAAATTTGAAGAGTAAAAAGGAAATTACTTCCTCTTTTCTATCCTGTTTAATGCTTAAAGTGATATTATTTTTTAATTATTAAATAATCTCTGAATTTATATCTAATAATTAAAATAATGATATTTTTACCGAATTAAACAAGATAAAATTGGAGAAAAGATCTGAAGTCCTCGTCAAGTTATTGAGATATTGACGTTTCCTTTTTTACAGTTGCGGAGCCAACAAAAATGAAAAGATTAGGCTATAAAATTTTAAAAGACAACATTCCTCCAAAGTCTGCTTGACTTCTCTTCTTCTTCTTTATAACACAACCAACCAAGTGTTAGTCGAACCAGTTACCCATTCATATCTCATCTCTCTACACATTAAGGCTCTTATCTTTCTCTCTTCTGAACCCCTTCTTGCACATAAACTTAAACCTCTCTTTTTTTCTTTCTTGTTCTTTGAATAGGATATTTCTTTTTCCACCACCATGAACGATCTCTTCTCAAGCTCCTTCCCTCGTTTCCGCAGCGAGGAAGCCTCCTCCCTGGATCAACACGTGATCCAGATGTCGGAGACAGCTCCTGGTACCTCTGGAGTTAACCTGGACAATTTCTTTGAAGACGTGGAGTCGGTCAAAGACGAGCTCAGAGAGCTCCAGAGGCTCAACGAGAACCTTCAGTCATGTCACGAGCAAAGCAAAACCATTCACCAGGCCAAAGCTGTGAAGGAATTGCGATCTCGTATGGACGCTGACGTTGCCTTGGCGTTGAAGAAAGCCAAGCTTATCAAGGTCCGATTGGAGGCTCTTGACCGGTCCAATGCTGCCAACAGAAGTTTGCCTGGCTGTGGACCCGGGTCGTCCTCTGACAGGGCCAGAAGTTCGGTAGTCAACGGGTTGAGGAAGAAGTTGAAGGATTCAATGGAGGGTTTTCGTTCCTTGAGAGAGAAGATATCTGGAGAATACAGAGAGACTGTTCAACGAAGGTTTTTCACAGTCACCGGAGAGAACCCCGATGAGAAGACTCTGGATCTCTTAATCTCTACAGGTTAGCTCATTGTTTAGTTAATTAATGCTTAGTAGGTAACGATGTTAACACAAAATTTGTCAGCGGAAAAAGACTTTACTTCAGGTTTAATTATTTTATTATTTGGAAGGTTTAATTAGACAGCGAGAGGGTAGTCAATCTGGGTCAAGACTTGATTTTTGGATTTCAATGGCCTTTTTGGAATTTAAAACGTCGGAATCAGTTCGTACAAAATTTGAGTTTAAAGGACAGAAACTTAAGAACGGAGATTTGTGTTTGATGGGTTGTCAAGTTTGGAAAAATGAGAGTGGATATGAATATGTGCAGGTGAAAGTGAGACTTTTCTTCAGAAAGCAATCCAAGAGCAGGGCAGAGGCAGGATTTTGGATACAATAAACGAGATACAAGAGAGGCATGATGCTGTGAAAGAGATGGAGAAGAATCTAAAGGAGTTGCACCAAGTGTTTTTGGACATGGCTGTGTTGGTGCAAGCTCAAGGTGAGCAATTGGAGGACATTGAAAGCAACATGCAGAGAGCTAATTCTTATGTAAGAGGAGGAACTGAGAGCTTGCAGATTGCTAGAAAATTTCAAAAGAATACCCGCAAATGGACTTGTTATGGTATTATCATTTTGCTCGTGATCATCTTATTTGTGGTGCTATTCACTGTGAGGCCATGGGAAAACAAATGACGGCGGTAGTGGCGATGGTGGTTGTGGCAGTCAGCCGCTTTTTTCTCAAACTCCGCCGCCACCAGCTTAAACTTCTCCAACAGCGTAGAATTAAGGGACTTGTAGTTATAAATTAGTTGTGTTAATACTGAGGGTGGGCTTGTTTGGTGGACGCTATGAATAGCTATGGAACGAAAAATAAATTTTGGTAAGAAGATATGATTTGATGGTTTATACTTTCATTCTTTGTTTTTGAATATTACTTCATTCTTCTTCGTTATACGAGGAATTTGTCTCATTCCTTTAATATCTTTTGTTTATTAATATAGTAGCTTTGTCACTATTATTTATTCCTACCTATGACCCAAAACAATACTTGATGTTTTTTTGTTTAGTAAGGTTTGGCATTCTTTAACTAATATTATTATTTGTTTATTTATTACAATATAATTAATTAAAATATTATAATTAATTAGATTATAATTAATTAATTAGTTATAATATAATTAATTAAAATATAATTCATTCATTAATTAAAATATTGTAATTAATTAATTACACTATTTTAATTATTTTTGGTAAATCACTATTTTAATTAAATAAATATATTATAATTGATTAATTACAATATAATTAATTAATTAAAATATAATTAATTTTTATTTCTCAATATTTTTAACAAACCAATCGTTATCAATGGTAATGGTAATTATTCCTTTCTCTTAACCAACCATCATAATTATAATAATAATATCTATTCTCATTCTTCGCTATATTTATTTCTGTTCCTATTACTATTCTCATATACGAACCAATCGCTCTTTGAGTTTGATGTTTAAGCATTTTATTATTTAATTGAATTTTTGATGTTAAAGGGCTAAATTTTAAGTGATGTAAGAGCTGGACATGGCTTAACAGATGGGTTTTAGAGTCTTAAGGATGACTCATCGAATGGGTTTTAGAGTCCTAGGGTTAAGAGCTTCCCATGTTTATGCACGTCAACGAATGATAAGAATGTAATTAACCTAGCAACAGTATGCATCTCATACAATAACAATACGTAAAAGATATATGCATATAAAACCACGGAAGCATAATCGAAACAAAATACCTCCAGCCATTGCCTACCGATAATCCTCTTTATCTCTGAGTTTTCGAATCTTCTAGCATCTCTCTTTAACACGTTGATGGTGTACTCTAGTGCGTTAGTGAGGATCGGGACCCAAAAACAACCTTTATATCCATCTCCATACCTTTGTCCATCACAGAGGAAGAAGCTCGGGAGTATGGGCGATAACATGTGCATGTGCCGAAGGTAAATGTATTAAATGGACCATACATGAATAGTAGGAAGGTTAGATAATTTTTCAAAAATCTTACATTCTCCCACTTGGTCCATTTAACCTAACACAAATATAACAAGAAATCAAATATATGAATTATAGCGATAAGTCCTCTTATAGTGAGTATTATCTTCCATGTATTACATATATAAAATTTCTCATTATTAGCCCTTAAACTTAATGAATAAACCATATGTTTATTCTAGGTCCAAATTAAATGACATTTCTCAAAACCAATCAAAATATGTGTGCACAAAATATATGAAAAAAATATCAAATTAAATAAGAGTTCCATTGAATCAACAAATGTACAACAAAATCACATTATGGAACCAAGTCCCATTTGCACTACGTGATCCTTAAATTGCTTAGGTGGCATGCCTTTAGTTAAAGGATCCACAATCATCAAATATATCAGTGCTAATATGCTTTATGACAAATTTCTTTTTCTTAACATGTTCTCTTATGGCAAAATACTTAATGTCGATATGCTTACTTCGACTTCCACTCTTGTTATTTTTAATTATAAAGACTGCAGCGGAGTTGTCACAATACAACCTTAATGGCTTAGAAATTGAATCAACAACTCTAAGCTCAGATATGAAACTCTTCAACCATACACCATGCGAGGTGGCCTCAAAACATGATACGAACTTGGCCTCCATAGTGGAAGTAGAAATCAAGGTCTGCTTGGCACTTCTCTAAGATACAACTCCACCAGCTAGCATAAATATATAATCAGATGTTGATTTCTTTGAATCAATGCAGCCAACAAAGTCTGAATCGGAGTGTCCAATTACTTCCAAGTTCTCAGTTCGCCTGTACATAAGCATGCAATCCTTTGTGCCCTGAAGATATCTCATAACCTTCTTTGCATCTTTCTAGTGATCAATACCTGGATTACTCTGATATCTTCCTAACATTTCAACAACATATGCGATGTCAGGTCAGGTGCAGACCTGAGCATATATAAAGCTTCCAACAGCTGAAGCATATGGAATGTTCTTCATGTGTTCCCACTTTCCGCTCAAAGTCATTCTTCGGGCATTGATTCAAACTGAATCTATCACCTTTGACTATGGGTGCTACAATTGGTGCATAATCTTTCATCCGAAATCTCTCTAACACTTTGTTGATATAGGTCTCTTAAGGCAAATCTAAAATGCCTCGAGATCTTTCTCTGTAGATCTTGATGCCAATGACATAAGATGCCTCACCCTTATCTTTCATATCAAATTTTTTTGAGAGAAATAGTTTCAATTCATAAGGCAAACCCTTATCATTAGTTGCAAGCAAAATGTCATCCACGTATAACACAAGAAAATAAGTCTTACTCCCACTGACCCTCTGGTATAAACACTGGTCCATTATATTCTCTTCAAAACCGAATGAAGTTATAACCTCATGGGATTTTAGATACCATTGCCAGGAGACTTGTTTTAACCCATATATGGATTTATTAAGCTTGCAAACGAAATGCTCACCATCACTATAGGAGAATCCTTCAAGTTGTTTCATGTAAACCTCTTTCTCTAGTTCACCATTGAGGAATGTCGTTTTCACATCCATTTGATGTAACTCAAGATCAAAATGAGCTACTAATGTCATGATTACATGAAGAGAATCTTTCTTAGATACAAGAGAAAATGTCTCCATGTAGTCGATTCATTCCCTTTGAGTGAACCATTTGGCAACAAGTCTTGCTTTAAGTCTCTCAATGTTGCCTCGTAAGTCTTTCTTTGTCTTAAATACCTATCTACATCCAATGATTTTCACACCATTTGGCAACTTAACGAGATCCCAAACTTGATTAGATGCCATAGAATCCATCTCATCCTTTATATCATTATACCACAAGTCTGATTCCTTAGAACTCATGGCTTGCGAAAACGTTTCAGGATCATTTTCGGCTCCAATGTTGTAATCTAACTCTTGAAGATACACTATATAATCACTAGGTATTGCTAACCTTCTAACCCTAGTAGATCTCCTCAATGTTGTATCATTATCCTCATAAGGAACTAGTTGCTCAACCTGTTGTTAAACTGGTTGCTCAACAATTTCTGGTTGTTCCTCATTTACAACTTGATCTACTGGATTGGTACTAACAGCTTGTGAAACTTCAGTAACTGGTTGTCCAACACCCGTTTCAACTTGAGGGGTATGAATGACAATCAATCTATCACTTGAACCAGAGGGTTGAGCTTCATAATGGCCCTTTTCAAAACCTATGTCTTGAAAATGACCACTCCCACTGATCAAGTCATTCTCAAGAAATTTTGCATTTCTTGATTCCACAATCCTAGTACTGTGAGATGGATAATAGAATCTATACCCCCTTAGACCTTTCAGCATATCCAACGAAATACCCACTAATGGTCCTTGGGTCTAGCTTCTTCTCTTGTAGGTTGTAAATTCTCAATTCAGACGGGCATCCCTAAACACGTATATACCTCAGACTCAGTTTCCAACCCTTAAATAACTCAAAAGGTGTGTTTGAGACAACCTTGGTTGGAACCTGGTTTAATATATACACAACTATCTTTAGAGCTTCAGTCTACAGGCATTGAGGAAGTTTTGTGTTACTCCTCATACTTCTCACCATGTCCATTAAGGTTCAGTTTCTTCTTTTTGCCACACCATTCTAATCCAGAGAACCAAACATGGTGTACTAGGCAACAATCCCATATTCCTAAAGAAACTTCGCAAAAGGACCAGGCATTTGTCCACTTTTAGTATATCTACCATAGTACTCTCCACCTCTATTTGACCTCATGATTTTAATCAGTTTTTCACATTGATTCTCCACTTCAGCCTTAAACATTTTAAAGGATCTAAAGCTTTGTCATTAAAACGAACTAAGTAGAGATACATATATCGCAAATTGTCATCTATGAAGGTGATAAAGTATTTCGGACTACTTGTGTCTATATATGGATAACAAATATCTGTATGTATGCTTTCTAACAAGTTTATACTCCTCTTGACACCCCTTTTAGACTTGTTAGTTTGCTTACCCTTAATGCAATCCACGCAAGTCTTAAAGTCAGCAAAATCTAAAGTACTAAGTTCCCCTTCATTTACTAATCTCTTAATTCTCTCAATGGAGATGTGTCCTAATCTTCATTCACAACCCATCCTTTCAATCCAGCAGTGACATGCATCGAATTATAGGCATCATCATTTTGTAACTGAATGGAATAAAGACCATCAGATAATGTACCATAACCAATAACTTTAGATTCATTATATAAACTGAAACTAGAATATGAAAAGGTAAAGGAAAAACCAAAAGGTACAAGTCTTGATACAGAAATCAAATTTCTAAAGAAATTTGGAACATAAAAGATCTTTTCCAGGAACAAAATAAAGCCACTGCTTAAAACCAAATTGCAAGTGCCAATGGCTTCCACATGTGAACTCGTCTTGCTTCCTGAGTAGATGAATTGTTTACTTCCCACTGGCTTCCTTAGGTTTTGCATACCCTGCAAGGTATTTGAAACATAGATTGTAGACCCAGAATCAATCCACCATGTGTTATGATTAACATTAACCATACTAGACTCATAACAAACAAATGAAATTTGAGTACCTTTCTTCTCGAGCCAGTCCTTAAATTTAGCGCAGTATTTCTTCATGTGTCCCCTCTTCTTGCAGAAGAAACACTTTGATGGTTTCTTTATATCAGATTGAGGAGCAACTTTGCCTTTTCCCTTATTTTTGGCATGATCCTGCCTCTTCTTTCCTGAAACAGTCAAATTGACCCTTTCACCTTCTTCCATCAACAATCTCTCCTCTTCTTGCACACATATGGTCAACAGTTCATTGATTGACCACTTGTCCTTATATGTGTTATAAGAGATCTTGAAAGGACCGTATTGTTGAGGCAAAGTGCACAGAATGTAATGCACCAAGAAAGATTCCGATATGGTAACCTCCAACGCTTTCAGCTGAGCCGCTATGTCTCTCATACACATGATATGATCACGTACGCTCTTTATCCCAATGAGCCTCAAGAATGACAACTGCATAATCAAAGTGTTAGCAAGGGCCTTATCAGATGTAGCGAATTGCTCATCAATGGCCTTCAATAGATCTATGACATTGCTATGTTGTTCAATAGAACTACGAATGCCAGCAGATATCTTGGTCTTTATGAACATCACGGAGAGACGATTAGATCTCTCCCACTTTTAATAAAGAGCAACAACTTCTGGAGTGCTGGTCTCAGTCATACTCGATGATTCATTCTTCCTAATAGCATAGTCTATATCCGTCCAGCCCAAATGAAGCAAAATTCTCTCCTTTCACACCTTATAATTGTCACCTCTCAATTCGGGAATATCACACTTAATATAAGAAATATTAACTGTCTGAGTAACTGCAAATTGAGAAATAAAAATATATGCTTGTTATATATATTTTGAGAGCAATAATAATTCATGGTTTACCAATGTAAATCATGCATTTAATAGATGAATCTAGTGACATAAGACGTGCCTGTGGGCTAAAGTTTTACTCAATTAGATTCATCTAAAACTTTATGACAAAACTATTAAATTATGTTCCTTTTCTTAATTCCTATGGGTAGATTAAAAAATATAATCCGATATTTCATCCATACTAATCATACAAATATAACAAATATCCTGTAGGTAGATTTTATCATATCATGTATGATTAATTACTATTAATGTATTAATGTGATCTTAAAACTAAATATATAATTATAATTAATTTGAGATGTTGTGGCTACTCCCAATTAATTAAAATCATACAATCACTTACACTATAGCCTAAACATTTGAATCATGAAATAAATAATGAAAATAAATCAAATAATAATGCACAAATTATTTAATCTAATGTTGCATGTATAATGATCATAAATTTATATACGCAAAATTTTCATTTAATCACATGTAATTTGTCAAAAATTAAACAATTATAATATGCATGTCAAAAACTTAAATTCTAACATAAGACATACATAATTAAAAATTAATATTTTTCATAAAATATTAATAACAAAAATGATTTTTATAATTAAAAATCACAACATAAGGGTTAGGTCTTGATTAACCCAATTAATCATTCATATTAACAATATTAATATTAATAATTAAAAAAAGAATAACGCAGAGGTCGTCTTCAACCTCCAGCGAGGTTAGGTGTGACCTGGCTAGACCTGTCGAACCCTCGACAGTTTTGGCGAGCAGAAGATGCCAAAAATTCCAGGAAGGCCGACGATGGGATGAGGAGGGTCAAGAGATGTGCACGAGACGTAGCAAAATTGACCATGCAACTCTCCATAAATGGTAACGTCCGAAGCCTCACTTACGACCATCATCATCCCTTCCTCCCTACACAGTTTTGTCACCGTTAAGCACTCCATAGAGCACAAAAACATGACTCTAATGTCTCCAGCCATGTACAAATGCTGAAAATTCAACAAACTGAAAAAAAAAAACATGTTTTCGGCAGAAACTCAACCATAATAGGGCAAAACAGAGACATGCCTTTCGGCGGTTTATAAAGCAAAACAGAGGCATGGACTGAAGCTCTGATACCAAATGTAATTAACCAAGCAACAGCGTGCATCTTAAACAATAACAATACGTAAAAGATACATGCATAAAAAATAACGGAAGCATAACCGAAACAAAATACCTCCAACCATTGCCCAGCGATAATCCTCTTTGTCTCTGAGTTTTTGAATCTTCTAGCCTCTCTCTTTAGCACGATTGATGGTGTACTCTAGTGCTTTAGTGAGGATAGGGACCTAAAAATAACCTTTATATCTGTCTCCATACCTCTGTCCATCATAGAGGAAGAAGCTCGGAGTATGGGCGATAACATGTGTGTATGCAGAGGGTAAATGCATTAAATGAACCATACATGAACAGTAGGAAGGTTAGGTAATTTTTCAAAATCTTACAAAGAAAGCTAGCAAAATGGGATTTGATGCTTTATCGGGGTGTCCCAATAATAATCTGGTGCTATAAATTACTATACTACAAGTATCAGTTTAATTGTTTGATTTGTTCCTTGACCGCAGCGTGCATAATCGTTATTGTTTATGCGATCATGTCCCTAAATACATATAACCACATTTCAACAGAGACATGACTAACCTACAAAAAAGTTGTATATGGGAAATTTTTCCTTTACTATATTGTTAGTCCGCTTATTTCTCATCACCACTTTGAGCCTAATGCATGTTCCGTTCTTACTTGGCTTTAAGTATTGCTCATGAATAAAGGTGGCCTCCTATAACTATAATTGGCAATTTGGGGCATAAAGAAAGTAGACACATGACAATTAGGATCTCTTAGTCACATTACTTAACACTATTGGTTCATACATCATATTATAGTTGAACAGAAATCTTTTGTAAGAAGATTCTCGTTAAGTCCTCTCGAATGCTTGTTTAACATTGATGATGTTTTAAGACAGTAAGAACATAAATTACACCCCTTAATTAAAATCCATCAGAATAGGTAATATTTCATCTACAGCTGTAAGATATGCGTAGTCGTCCATTGAAGCAGTCAATGCCTTTGAACCATCTTCCAACAACCGTAACCATATACAAATGAAAATTAAAAGAGAAATGGACATTATTTTTGCTTTATATCGAACAAGATATTGTTTGTGATTTTTAATTAGACAACTATTGATTACATGTTTTTATAAAATTAAGGTTAAGAAAATATGGTTAAATGGGTTGGAGTCCAATTTCTAATCAATGTGAGACGGTTATTTATTGGGCCTATGATAAGTAGGCCAAATAAGGTTACTATAAATAGCTGTTAAAGGTCTAATGCCACCTACTTAAGTAAGTTTATGGACGTTCAGCTTTTCTGACACTTAAGAGACCCATGCATTAAAAATGGCACAGAATAACATTAATGACATAAGGATATATAACTTTCATAAAGATTTATTGAAAGTTTCAAGAGTTTATTCATACGTTAAGAAGCAGTTTATTAGCAGCTTCTTCATCGTGTAATGGATAGAAAAATAGGTATTTTTCTATATTTTCTCATTCAATATAATTTCATAGTTGATCATGGCTCCATAATTAAAGTTTGTGTTATAACTAACATATGGTATCACAACGGTTCCATGATTGTATGAAATTGAATGGAGATTGTCGAATTTCTCAATAAGAAAATAAGAGAACTTAATCTATTTTTACTTATATAAATTGCATATTTATTGTTTGAATTGATTTTGAACAAATATTGCACAGAAAAAGGGGTCAAAAATGGACTTTAGGGAGATTTTTCAACAAAATGTTGCCAAAAATTGTCTTTTTTTAGCGAGTGATTAAGGAGTTGCAATGAAGAAGCATGTAACTATTTCTGGGATCCGATTAGCATCATTTAGCGCATGTGAGAACTAGGCATTAAACACGTGTCAGGTGCATAGGACATATATGCCTAAAGTGGTTAGCGTATTTATGCGTAACTGTGAATCCAAGCACTATGAAAGGTGGCGTAAGTTTATGTGTGTCTGACTCATAGTAAGGACACATCTACAGGCATTTGAGGGCACCAAGCCTGGTGCTAACATCATCACACTACATGATAAAAAAAAAGACTCAAAATTTTCAAAATAGTCCCTCAAGTTATTTTGGGTTAGTGTTTAGGTTTCTGTGAATTTATAAAGTGATTGTTTTAAAGTTTTTCTAAATTTATTGCATTGATAATAAAAAAAGGTTTTAACTTCTCAAATAAGCTTATTAAAGCCATGATTGAGTGAATTTTCATGCATTTGACTTGAAATAAAAGAGATACATGTGATTTTTGGTATCTCATATGGTTTATTTATTGTTTAGTATCACAGAATATCACTCTGATTGAGATTTTCTTTGTGATGAATTTATTGATAATGTTTTCAGCATTAATGTGTGATAATGCATATGTTAATGAGGATTTTGCATTCATGAATGGTAAATTATCATATATTTTATGCACATATAGAAGAATATAAGAATAACATACACGTATGTCCTTTGTGCTTGTGGATCAATTTGGTTACTAATGAAAATGTAGCCACTATAGTAGTCTTTCAAGTTAATATTTAAATTATTTTGCTTTCGTGTTTAGGCATATCTCTGGTCTTGTATTTGGTTATTCTACCCATAGTTGTTGGCCATATATGAGACTTTAAGATGTGCAGAAAGGCATAAGATGAAGGAAAGTTATTGCTTAAGTGATCTATTCGCTCACAATTGGTAGAATCATAAAACTTAATGGTGTGTACTTTGTGCTGTTTTATGTGTAAGCCTTATTTACATGTATTATGTATTAGCCCACAGGTATTCCATGATATGTGTGATAGATGCTCAGTATAGATATTATTTTATGTCTTTAAGTATCAATGTTATCCTACATTTGTGTTGATTATTTATGTTATCAATTTTGCAGTCACCCTCTATATAGAGAATAATAGTTTTACAATTGAAACCCTCACTAGTTTCATTGGAAGCAAGATACGAATTTTGCACTAGAGATGACATATATCAACATGCCCATAGTCAACGATAGGCCCTTAGCACCTACATCTATCATCTTGGAGGCTAAGAAAGTAACTTATACAACCTTGGAAAGATCAAATAAGATGTGTTAATTGTTTATAAAGAGATCCATACTAGACCATTTGCTAAGTGGGCTTTTAGAAACAAACATAGCAAAATATTTCCTCAATATTGTCTCATAGAGAAATAAGGTATGCTCAAATGTTGAAATAGGTACCTTATTAAAGGAATTATAATCTATGAGATATGTAGGAGTAAGAGAAGTAAGGGAATATGTAATTAGGATGATTCACCTTTAGACTAAGCTAAGGGCGTTAAATATTTATATTCCTAATGCTTGTGTAGTTCACCAAGATCTAAATACAGTTCCATTAGAGTTTGTTATTATATTTACCATATACAATCCTTAGGATGAAGCTTGGGATATAAATGCACTAATCTTCTATTGTATTGTTAAAGAAGATAGGCTAAAGAATACAACTCATACAACCTTAATGGCAACCAAGGAGAAGGCAAATGTAAAGTCCTGTAAACTTAAAGGTAAGAAACCTAAATTTCCTCCACATATAAATGTTGGCTAATCTATGGTTGCTAGAGATCTTACAAATGTTGCAAAGAGTATGAGTCTGAGGTGTTTCTTCTATAAGGAGAAAGGATGTAAGAAGTTGAAATGAAAGAAATATAAAACCTAGAAAGAAAGGCAATAATTATCAGGTAACTCCTTGCCTTATATGATACATGAATCTAATCTTGTTATAACGATATCAAGTTCTTAGTGGCTAGATAGTGGAGCCTCTAATCGTATTGTTTCCATAATGCAAGCATTCATACAAAAGAGAAAGTTGAATATAGAGGAGTAAAAACTAATGGTGGGTAAAAAAACTTATGGTGGGCAATAACAGAGAAGTTGATGTAAACTTTATAGGGGATGTTTGCTTGGACCTTAATACAAGGTTTAAGATTGTATTAAATGACACATTTTATACTGTATTTAGATAAAATTTAAACTATGTATTTATTTTGGATAAAGAAGATTATGTTTTTGTAATTGAAAATTTTGTTCTAAAGTTATCTTTCAATGCAAAACATATTAGTATTGCCTTTTTATCATATAGCTTATATAGAATATGTCTTGACCCTAATGAGATGTATGCTTCTTCATATATTACCGAATAGGTCACTAGAAGGAGAACTTTGATAAAAGAGACGTCATACATATTGTGGCATAAAAGGTTGAGTCACATTTCTATAGTAGAGTTGAGAAATTGGTTAAGGATAACATTCTCCTAACTCTAAATTGTGATAATTTGGAAACATGTGTTGACTGTTACAGGGGTAAGTTGACCACAATAAAGAAAAGTAGTTAACTTATACTTCTAGCTTATTAGAACTCACACATGTGGATATATGTAGACTTTATAAAATTACATTGTGTAATTTAATATATTTTCTGATATTTGTTGATGATAATTCCTGTTATGGATATGTGTTCTTGCTTAAAGAAAAGTTCAAAATTCTTGAGAAATTTAAGATATGTAAGGCTAAAGGTGAGAACCAACTGGAAAGATCAATTAAGATTGTCAAATCTAACCATAAAGGTGAATATTATGGCAGATATGGGGTTTTAAGATAACAAAAGGTTTGTTTACGAAATATGTAGAATCATGTGGAATAATGGCTCAGTTCACTATACCAGGTAGTATTGAGCGCAACAGTGTGGTCGAAAGGCAAAATTGTTCCTTAAAGGACTTGATGAGGTCAATGCCAAACATAACTAATTTACTTAATTACCTTTAAGGTGAAGCCATAATTACTACCTTATATATTCTTAATAAAGTTTTAAGAACATTAGTTTTAAAAATGCCTTTTAAAATATGGAAGGGTATGAGCTTAGCCTCACTCATCTTCATGTATGAGGCTACCCTACTGAGATATGTTTGTCTAATCTTTATAAAGATAAGTTACATTCTCATTACAATCATTGTTATTTTGTTATATATCCTGTCTACTCTAAAAGATATAGATTTTACTGTAGAAATGAAGGATCTAGAATAGTGGAATAAAAAACAACTAATTTTCTGGAACATAATGTCTATGATGAGGGTAGTAATTATTGCCCTTCAGATGATGGAAGGGTGGATACCACAATTATTTCATATCCATTACTCATACTATCAAAACTAATGGATCAAGGTCTCAGTACCATACCAGTATAGGAAAAGGAACCCATATCTGTATAAATTGAAGTTCTTAAGATACGAGAGCATACTAAACTAGTTCAATTAAGAAGATCCACTAGAGTGAGAAGACCTGCTATCTCATCCACTCACATAGTCTATTTAGGCAAACAAGACTATGATATTGGACATGTAGTAGATCCGGTTACTTTTATAGAAGTTGTTTCCAGACCTCATGTAGATATGTGGTGGGATGCATTAAGGAATAAGATGAAATCCATAAAGCATAATAAGGTATGAGAGCTTATGGATTTTCCTCATAACTATAAACTTATTAGCTGTAAATGGATTTATAAGACCAAAAAGGACTCTCAAGTTAAAGTTAAGTAGTTTAAAGCCTGGTTAGTTGCTAGAGGGTTCACTCTAAGGGGATTAACTTTAATGTTACTCTTTCTCCTGTTTCCTCTAAGGATGCATTTAGAATGATTATGGAAATCTTATCTCATTTTGATATGGAGTTATATCAGATGGATGTCAAAACCACTATCCTAAATGGAGACATGTGTGAAGAATTCTATATGGAACAATCCAAAGGATTTTAGGATCAAGAAAGAGCTGACATGATTTGTAACCTGAGAAAATCCATATATGGTTTGAAACAAGCCTCCAAATAATGGTACTTAAATTTTTTTGAGGTTGTTACCTCATTTGACTTTATGGAAAGTAAAGTTAAAAGATGCTTGTATGACAAGGTTAGGGGGAATAAGGTCATCTTTCTACTTTTATATGTGGATGATATATTGCTTGCATCAAATAACTTAACCATGCTATATAAGGTTAAGCATCTTTTGGCTAAGCATTTTAACAATAAGGACCTTAGTGAGATATATTTTGTCTAACTATTCAGATTCATCAAGACAGGTCTCAACATTTGTTGGGTCTCTCATAAAGAACATATGTTGAGCGAGTGCTGCAAACGTTTAACATGGTTGATTGTAAACATGTTAAACCTATTGTATCACCTATCTCTCAAGGTGAATGACTATCTTTGACACAATGTCCAAATAATGACACAAAGAGAGAGGTATGAAGAATGTACCTTGTTCTAGTGCAATTGGTAGCTTAATTTATGCTCACGTGTGCACTAGATTGGATATTGCATTTGTTGTTAGACTGTTGGGTAGGTATCTAGCTAACCTAAAAATAAACCACTACAATGCAGTCAAATGAGTGATGAGATATTTGAAGGGAACTATGGATCATATGTTGACATTTAAGAAAGTCAACAGTATAGACATCATAGGTTGTACAAATTTAGATTTTACTATGTGCCCAGCTGATAAGAAGTCCACATCAGGATACATTTTTATGTTAGCAGATGGTGTAGTATCGTGGAAAGGTGTCAAGCAGACACTAGTAACTTTCTCGACTATACATGCAGATTTTGTGGCATCCTTTGGGTTGCTTCATAGGTAATTTGGCTCAAGCACTTCATTTTTGAGTTGTCTATGGTTGATTTAGTGGCTAGACCTACACAGTTATATTGTGATGATCTTTATGCTGTATTGTTTATTAACAACAATAAAAACATCACAAGGTATAAGTATTTAGTGTTCAAATATTTGAATATAAAGGAATTAATACAGAAAGGTAAGATTGTGGTGGAGCAATTAAAGACTAAATACATGCTTGTTGATCCTCTAAATGAAAGATTTTTTGTTGGGCCCCGATTCCTTACTAAGCAAGTTTAAATTATTTTGAGGATTTTAGTTTGCTTAATTGTAAATTGGTTGGAATAAATTGAGGATTTATTG
>JAOTAX010000004.1:23521926-23534931 GCA_025629825.1 Erythroxylum guanchezii
GGTACTTGTAGACTATACTACGAGGCTATAGCTAAATATCAATAAAAATACCTCATTCTCATCCAATTGCTTATCATAGATCCATTAGCAATAGTAAGTTTATCATTATGAGAGACAGGTAAAGGAACGATATGGTTAAAGTTGGTTATTTTACCTAAAATATGGTTAGTGGCACCAAAATCTATCACCCATGACTGTTTTCTAGGGATAGCTGAATAACAAGTGGTTAGGTTACCTTGATGAGCCATAGATGCCATAGAGGAAGAAGGTGTTTGCTGAACTAACTGATACTGCAAAAACTTAGTATACTCATCCTGAGATAAAGTAACAGACGGTTGTGAAGTTGTAGCCGAAGAATGTTCTTCAAGAGACGCAATATAAGCAGCTCGTAAATGGGGATATTTATCCCAACAAGACTTTTCATCATGTCCACCTCTATCACAATGTGTGCAATGGAGTCATGAGCCTCTGCCACATCCTCCTCGACCACCACGACCACCACGGCCACGACGTCCTCCTCGACTTCCCCCATGGCTTCCTTTGACTTGTGAATCAAAATGTGTTGCAAGAGCTGAACTTTCAGAGTTATTCTCTGGTGAAGTTGCCTTAGTCATAGAGCGAGAGAGTCTAGAATATACTTCAACCAAGGATGGAAAGTTTGCTCCTCCTAAGATTTGTGCCCGCACAGGCTCAAACTTAGGTTTCAATCCAGCCAAAAACGACATAGTTACCAAGTGCTCTCTTTGAATCTGCATCTCCTTAATATCAGATGTGATCGGTAGTAGAGAATTCAACTCCTCAAAAGCAAGTTTCACTTTCCCAAAGTATTCAATCAAAATTCCTTCTTGTTTGGACTGAAATAACTCAACAGAAATATCATACATGCGAAGCATATTACTAGAGTTAAGAAGCTTAGCATAGTCCCAAGCTTGCTTACAAGTGCTAACATGAGAGAATAGGACTGAAATTTCAGGTTCCATAGAATCGAAAAGAACATGTAGTAATTGTGCATCATCGCCTTGCCAATTTTCTAGTTTTTTCTGATCAACTGGGGGATCAGATGTAAGATGGGACAATTTTCTCTGACCTCGAAAGAACAATTTTACATTCTTAGACCGAAAAGGATAGTTATTACCGTTCAAACATTGTTTGGTGATTCGCAAAGTTGAGGAACCCATTGTTGGAACACCTGTGGATGATTTGCTACTGAAATCTGACATCTCCTAGATATGCTAAACGGATTTCTTGGCTAAACGGACACTAAAACAATGCTGAAGATGTTCCAAAGTACATAAAACTTTACTGTTATCAACAAATACTCATGTTCTAGTCAGTTTTGACAAAAAGTAAGGCTAGAACTCAATTCAGGACATAGTGGCGAGCTGACTGTTAGGAACCTCTGGCTTAATAGGCTAGAGATTAGTATATTATTGATAGTAATCAGTGTTCTACACTGAAATTACAAGGTGAATCCGTAGATCACCTCCTATACCAGAGCTAGTAATGCTTCTCAGGGAGAATGTTGATTCTCTCTGCCTATACTCTTACTGTTTTCTTTTGCCTACCTCCTCTCTTCTCTCTCCCCCTTACATATTATTCCCCTCCCTAGGTACATTCGGTTCCCTAACTACTTTGCCACCTCAGCATAACTAACTACCCTCCTGCCCACTGTTCTTTCTTCTAGAATAATTCTCTCTCCCTCCCCCGCAGGTCCTAACATTGCCCCCTCCTGGAAGAGCAGCCTTGTCCTCAAGGCTGAAGTGAGGAAAATGACTCCAGTTCACATATGCACCCTCCCCTGTAGCTTGTGCCACTGTTTGGCCTTTCCCTTTAACCAACCATTGTTGTGTTGAGTCTCCATTTTCGTGGTTCCCATTGCCTCTCCTAGGTGTAATCTGAAGTTCTGCATTGCCACCAAGTTGGACCTTTTGTCCCTCATGTTGAAATTGCATGGACATCTCCTTCCAATCCACCATGACCTTTCCTAATGTTTGTAACCAAGCAACCCCTAAGATCATATCCATTCCTTCTAAATCTAGGACATAAGCACCAATCTTCCAATCCATTTTTCCCAACCGAATAGGAGTTTCCAAACACTTCCCTCGAGTAGTCACCCTATGGCCATCTCCCATTCTGATGCTTAGTGCTTTACTTGTCCCCACTGTCAGCCCCAAACCACTTACCAACCCAGGAGAAATGAAGTTATGTCTGGCTCCACTGTCCACTAGAATTACAACCGGAACCCCCTGTAAATTTCCTGCCACCTGCATAGTTTTAGCTTCTTGTATCTGTGCTCCATTCACTCCAAATACCTCCATTGTTCTGCATTCCAAAGCTATATCATCCTCTTCGTCAACCTCTGCTTCCAAAGCTATAATTTCTCCATTCTCATCCAAGGTTTCATTGTCATCCAATATTAACAACCTCAGCTGTTTTTCAGCACACTGGTGGAGCGGATGAAACTTCTCCCCACACCTGAAACATAGACCCTTCGCTTTTCGATCCATGAGCTCTTGGTACGGAAGATGACACAATCCCATATTCCTCTTTGTCAATCCCCTCCTATCACCTTCCGAAAGCCTGGTGGGTGTTGTAATGGGTGGAGTGACTGTTCTGGGTTGCGCATGGGGGTCGGGTAGAGACCCAGCTAATTCCCGGGTTCTTCCTGCTCTAACGCCACCCACATACCTCCCACAACCCGTCAGGTTTGGAGGCTCCGTCTCTCTATGGGTCGAGCTGACCCGAAAATTGCCCCTAAAAGGACTCCCTCTGTGTGGAGTCCATGCACGCGTTCGAGAGCCTGAGCCATCGACACCATCGTACTCCCCATTTACCTCATCTTCCACCGCCCTCGCTATCTTCATCAGTTGGTACCTGTTCACCGGTCCGAACGTACGTACTCTCCTTCGAATATCAGCTCGCAAGCCACTCATGAAGTACCCCATGAGTTGCTCCTCCGGTAGTCGACCCATGTGCGACGAGATGAACTCGAAGGCTTCGATATATTCTTCAACGGTGTCCGTTTGTCGCAGATCCGACAACTCCTCAAATGGGTTATCAAATCGTCTTCCTCCATAACGATCTACTAGGGCTTTCTTGAATTTTTCCCAGTCCAACTCTTCCGTCGTCTCCTTCAGAAGGTTGAACCAATGTATGATTGATCCTTCCATACTTAAAAGTGCTAGTTTAACCTTCACTGGTTCTGAGGTATTGTGAACCTCAAAGTAAACTTCTGGCCTAGTAATCCATCCCACCGGATCAGTCCCCTCGAACATTGGTAATTCGACTTTACGCACTGACATCCGATATTCCTCCATTGTGTCGTAGGAGTGCTCCATCGGAGTTGATTGCCGAGGAAGATGTGTATTTCTTTCACCCGCCAACGTTGGCCCCCTTCCCGCGGTATCACTCCCCTATCCCTCTTCTGGTCTCGTGCCCATCATCTTGCTCATTTCCAGCAGCAATGCTCGCTGCATCTCCCCTATAGCTATCCGCATGGATGATTGAATTTCCTCCAATCCAGCCTCCAGATTTTCATGCGGGATTCCAACACTTATACTCTATCGGACATCTTAGGTGCCATCAAGGTATGTTACTCTGAATATTTTAGTGTTTGTGAAAGTCCTTCAAAAACTGATCCTCCCCTCTCGTAGATCCTGCAGGTCGGACCAATTGTTAGGAAACTCTGGCTTAATAGGCTAGAGATTAGTATATTATTGATAGTAATCAATGTTCTACACTGATATTACAAGGTGAATCCGTAGATCACCTCCTATACTAGAGCTAGTAATGCTCCTCAGGGAGAATGTTGATTCTCTCTGCCTATACTCTTACTGTTTTCTTCTGCTTACCTCCTCTCTTCTCTCTCCCCCTTACATATTATTCCCCTCCCCAGGTACATTTGGTTCCCTAACTACTTTGCCACCTCAGCATAACTAACTGCCTTCCTGCCCGCTGTTCTTTCTTCTAGAATAAGTCTCTCTCTCTCCCCCGCAAATCCTAACACTGACCCATCTAACTGTTGTCGTCGGTGGTTGCCGGACGATGGTCCGTGATGCCCACGCATCGACACGTGGGTGGTTTTCCAACAACACCACCGGTACTCTGGTGATCGTCGGCACCCCCTGGTTGCTTCTGTGTATTTGGCTTTTGGTTTTGGTAGGTGGAGGTAAGTGTTTTGGATAGAATGGAAGGTGTTAGGGTTTATGGTAAACAAGTTTTAAGGTTTGGAAGTGTGGCTCTGATATCATGTGAAGAACAGTGAAAAAAACAGAGGGCTTGATGAATATTCAAGACCCTTGTATCATTTATTTATAAGTCACTATATAGGGAAAGAAAACCTTAGTAAGAAATAGGAAATCATACACTAAAGAAGGTGATCATACTCTCCCTAATATAGATATTACTCTTCCTAATATTATTTCCTTACAGTTTCCTTTCCATTACTTTCTAGCTCCGTGCAACAGTTCCATAATTCTGTCCAATCCTCAAAGTTGAATAGCCCAAACCATCTTAACTAGCTCTCGTATCTTGCATTTCATACGTGCTTCCCCCATTTTCTTCCAAATATATTGATCTTGTTCTTCCCTCTATCTGATTGTCACTTATCCAGATCTTGCACATTTTCACCTGTTGCCTTTAGTCCTAGGTGTCATAACAAAAACTGATACCCCATCCAATGGCCCCAAAATAAAAGAAACATGAAATGAAAAATAAACCCAAACGATATTCTGATATGCAAATGTATGTGCAACATGCACAATAAAGAAAGTAACTAAATCAAGGACAGAAACAATATATCTAACTCTCATTCAGCTATGTAATTTCAACATGTTCAAATTTGAAATCAAGGATAATCTGTCTAGATATTTTCCCATGCAAAATGTCAATTCAAACAAGGAATAAACAAAATCAAAGAAAACAATGTTAAAACGACAATTTGAATTGCTAAATCAAGCTTCATATCAAGTTCCACACCATATTAACAGGTGTTGGCCGCACAGCAGGTATTTCACAATCATTCCACTACTTTCTTATCGTTGCATTAATATCAACTCAAACTACAGGAAGACCAATTTCAAACAATTGACAGGAGCGAAACAATGAATAAAATAATGAAAAAAGCTCTAAAATACATCAAACCATTTAACTATTCAATAAAATAACCACAAAAACTAAGATGAAAAAGAACTGCACAGAAAGTGCCACATTACACACCTGTCCCCATAAAATTTTGAGCAAATCCAGTTACAGTCTGATGCAAGAACAAGTAATCAAAAAGCACTCCTTATACAGGAAAAATGTTCATTTACCAAACACCCAAAAAAGCTAAAAGCTCACTCGCAATTAGAATTCACGGGCAAAAAGTAAAAAGTAAAACCAAATTACTAACAGTCCAAACCAAGTCAAACCCAATTCTCCATAAATTAAACAAACAAACAAGAATCAGAAAAGTTGCAAACTTGGAAGAACAGCAAGAGAAGATTGAAAGTGGACTAACCGGAGAGAAAGAGGAAGTGTTGATGGTAAGGAGAGAGATCTCATCGACCTTAGGTCTGAAGACGGAGATCTGAGAGCTCTGGGTTGAGAGAGAGAGCCTACTATCGCAAGGCGACAACAGAATGCTGCTATTTCCGTTGTAGAAGAAGGCTGTCCTTGAAGCGAATGCAATGCCAAAAGTGAAACCGTCCTTGTACTGCACCGTCGTGTCGAAGCAGGGCGAGTAGACGCCATTGTTGTCCCCAGCGTCCACTGAGATCGCCGTCATAAGCAGGACAACAAACATGGGCCCGACGATTGCACGGCCTGTTGCCATAGTTTGGGAAATGCTTCTTTATTTTTTATTTTTCTCTAAGAATGTTGGTGGTCTTTCTGTGTTTACTGATTCTTGACTAATGACTTGACAGCGAAAAGGAAAGAGAAATAGAGAATGACTATGATAATGGGATTATTGGTTGCTCTTGTGCTTGACCAAATTCTGGGCTTTTCTCGGTCCATTATGTTGTAATCAATCGGCTCTTTCCTTATAAAGACATCATGATTTGACTGCTTTTTATGTGTTCTTTATTTGATTGATCATCCCAAAACTCTTTCCTACGGAAAACTTCAAGGTAAAAGAGGCTCATTAGCTGATTTCATAAGCTCTTTGATTTAAAATTCTAAAGAAATAACAAATAGATATTTTAGACAACTATCACTTTTTATTGAGTCTCTCTGTTAAAAACGTTAACACAGAAGAAACGTGGCACGTTATTTATACGTAGACAGTCTTATTACAACAGATTTAGCAGGTGCTGGTAAATACTGTTGGAAATTTTGACTTTTTTTTTTCTTCATAAAATTGGATAACATTTAATTGCATTTTTCTATTCTTTAATAATTTATCAATTAAGCTACTTAATTTGATCTGAATAAAGATAATAAAGTGACACTGTCGAAAATTTTGACTTTTTTTTCATAAAATTGGATAACATTTAATTGCAATTTTCTGTTCTTTAATAATTTATCAGTTAAGCTACCTAATTTGATTCGAATAAAGATAACAAAGTGACCCAAAAAATGATCTAAATCAATAGATAGAAGTTCGAGATGGAAATAGATATCAATCAGTGTGGATCGAACCAATATTAAATCTGTGATAGGGAAGCAAGATATGGATGTTATAAATAAAAGTTAAAGTCTCATGCAGTTGCTCATATTATTTGTAAGTATAAAGATTCTCTGACATGTTAAGAGAGCTTACGTTTTAAAAAAATTGTAGAAAGACATTGATTGCGTTCTAGTAAGCAGTTCTCGTTTCGGTTTCGAAAAGCTCGTTTGAAGTTATGAAACTGAAATTAGGTATTTTTCACATTTCTTCGTTTATTGTCCTTTCACGTTTGATCCGGGATATGTAACTAAGGTCCCGTTACATATTACACGTGGTATCAAAGCGGTGACGTGATTGGGTGGTTAAAAATGAAAATATTTCGATTTTTCCTTCATAACATTTTCTGAGAATAAACTTCTATTTCTCGATTTTTCGTGCTTTTTGACGCATGAAATTAGTATACATGTGTTTAGCCTTGAGAAACGGGGTGAAAATGAGCCCGGGAGTGCAAAAAACAGAACCAAAATTTGTCGAAAATCGCATTTTTTTGGTGAGGGAGTGCCTTACTGTCGAGCGCATGTGGTACACATGCCCAACTGTGAATAGTGACCGGTGCTAGCGATGAACACGCGCTAAACACGTGGCAAAGGACGTCATGCACACGTGTCTAGCTCGTGCATGACACGTAACAGCATCAGCTAGCCTGTCAAAGTTCGGCGACACACATGTTGGCATCATAGTGATGTCAGCGAATGACGCGACTGATGACATCAACATGCTATAATAAAATTTGAAAAAACAAAAAATTTCAGATTTTCCATAAGGGTGTCCCATGATGTTTTGTGTCAGTTTATGAGTCTGGGAATTTTATAAAGTGAATTTTTCCCTTTTTTGGATTTATTACATTAGTAATAAATTAAAGTTTAACTCCATAAAAGGAATTAAGGCGTTATAAAGTCGATTTCGAGTGAATTTTTATGCTTTGGACATTACATGAGAGAGATATTTCAAGTTTTCGTATCTCGGGCCTCATGTTTAGTGTTCGGGATCCCATGATAGTCACTCAGAAAAGGAATTAAGACATTCTGAAGCCATTTTTGAGTGAATTTTCGTGCAACGAACTTGCCATAAGGGAGATACATGAGGTTCTCGTGTCTCGGGTGGTCGGTTTAGTGTTCGATAACACACGATAGTCGCTCCAATGAGATTTTTTTCACTACAAAAGTATCAAATGAAGTTTTCAAAGAATGTCTTCAGCAGAAAGTGTGACAATGAGACTATGGATTCGGGTTTAGCATTTATTAATGTTACATTATCACATACCATATGCCTAAAAAAGTGAGGATAACATAAAAATGTATCCCTTGTGTTTGTGGAATTTTTGAGTGCTGATAAGGATGTAGTCACCAAAGTGGCCTTTCAAGTCAATATTTTGAATTGTTATGCTTGTTTGTGGAATTTTTTAGTGCTGATGAGGATGTAGTCACCAAATTGACCTTTCAAGTCAGTATTTTGAGTTACTATGTTTGCATGTTGGGGGATGTCTCTGATTTTATGTTTAGTTATTCTGCCCAAAGATGTTGGCCTTACATAAAATTTTGAGATGTGCATAAACGCTTTAGATGGAAGAAAGTTGCTGCTCAAGTGATCTATTCTCCCAAAGGTGGTAGTGTCATGAGAGTTGATGGTTTATACTCCGATCACTTTTATGTGGAGATGTAATTGCATATATTATTTATTCATCCCAAAGGTGTTTCATAATATGTGTCATCCGATTCTCGGAACAAATACTATTTAATGGCTTTGAGTATTGCTGTTATCGTACATTTGTGCTAATTTAAACATTGTTATTTTGCAGACACCTTTTTGTCAACAATATCAGTGTCACCATTGAACCCTGATCCGTTTCAATACGAAGAAGTGGAAAGATGATGTATTGAATGCTATGGAGATAGCTGAAATTGATATGGCTATACGGATGGATAGGCATCTCCACCTACATCCATGAGCTCGAGAGCTTATAAAGCAGATTATGCAGCTTGGGATCGGTTTAACAAATTATGTCTTATGACCATTAAAAGATCCGTACCTGACCATCTGCTTAGTTGACTTCCGGACACAAACATAGCGAAGGAGTTTCTTGGTAATGTCTCCCAGATGTACACAGTCTCACCTAATGTTGAGATAAGTGCCTTGATAAAATAATTATTCTCCATAAAGTATACGAGAGAAGGGGTAGTGATGGAGTAGATGTCAAGAATGATCCATCTTCATAGTAGACTAAAGATACTGAATATTCCTCTTCCTGATGAATTCATGGTTCATCAAACTCTAAATACACTCCCTCCAGAGTTTAGTAATCTAGTGATGACATATTATTTGCTGGATGAGGAAAGAAACTTCAATGCTTTGATTGCCCATTGTGTTGCTAAGGAGGAGAAACTCAAGATTATTTCTTCTACATCCCTCGAAGCAACTAAAGGGAAGGCAAAGATGAAGTCTGCTAAGTTCAAAGGTAGAATGCCTAAATCTTCTTCACATGCTAATGCTGGTCAATCCAGTGCTGGTAAAGGTCTGTATGGCATAAAGAAGCTAGCAGTATAAGGGCTAGAAGGAAAGACTGAGACCGTCAAGTAACTATTTGGCTTATCAATTAATGAATCCAATTATATTGTAGGCACATCCGACTTTTAGTGACTAGATAATGGAGCATTTGATCATGGTGCTTCCACAATACAAGAGTTCATATCCAAGATAGAGCTAAATAAGGTGAGGGAGAATCTAATGGCTGATAGCAATGAAAAAGCGAATGTAATATTTATAGGGAATGTATGTACTGAACCTTGTTGCAAGGTTCATTTTAGTTTTTACACGACACATTTTATATGTGATTTTTGTATCAATTTTAGATAAAGAAGGTTTATGTTTTGTATTTAATGCTTCTGTTGTATAGTTGTTGTTTAATGCAAAATATAATGGTACAACTTTCTTGTTATATGGAGTATATAGAAGGTGTCTTACCCCGAATGAGATATATGCTTCTTTGTATTTTACCAAACAAGTCATGAAAAGAAGAACCTTAATGAATGAAAAATCATACATAGTGTAGCATAAAAGTTTAAGCCACATTTCTAGAGCTAGGGTTGAGAGATTAATTAAAGAAAGCATTCTCTCAGTTCTAGGTTATGATAATCTGGAAACATATGCTAACTGTTGCAGGGGTAAGTTGACTGGAATAAGGATAAATAAGTCAACTTGTGTTTCTGGCTTATTGGGTCTGATACATATGGACATCGAAAGCCCTTATACAGTTGTATTGTGCAATTCTAAATGTATTATGACATTTGTTGATGATTATTCCCATTGCAGTTATGTGTTCTTGCTTAAAGACAGAAGGTTAAGAACCAATTGGGAAAGTTCATCAAGATAGTCAGATCTGACCGTGGAGGAGAATATCATGGCAAACATAGTGTAGCAGGACTTGAAAAGGTCTGTTTGCTAGATATATGGAATTAGTTGGAATAGTGACCTGAGCAAAATGGTGTGTTACCAAAAGACATAAGCATCTTAAAGGACTTGAAGAAGTCGATGCTGAAAAGGACTAATCTTCCTGATTATCTAAAAATGTGGAAATCTAGCCTTACACGGATTCGTATAAGGAGCTTCCCTACTACGGTAGTATAATCCATATAAAGAAAAATTGCATGCTCGTTCTGCTCATTGCTATTTAGTATAATATCGTGACCACTGGAAAATCTACAGATCTTACTGTAGAGAAGGAGGAACCAGAATAGTGAAATCACAAATAGTTAAGTTTCTGAAATACTATGTCTATGATGATGGTGGGCCCTTTGACACTTCGGATGATGGTAGGGAGGATACTACAGTTATTATGTACCCGATACTCATACAGTTAAATCCGGGTGGACCTAGGTCTTTGTATCGTGGTTGTATAGGAACAGGAACTTGAACTCATACTTGTGCAAATAGAGGTTCCTAGGGGTACAAGATCTAATACAGTTAGGTAGATCCACTAAAGTGAGACGACATGTTGTCCTATCTAATTACATAGTCTATTAGGTGAATAGGATTATGATATTGGACATGTTACGAATCCAGTTACTTTTATAAAAGTTGTTTCTGGACCTAATGCAGATTTATGGTGAGATAATGACCGATGAGATGCAAGCCATAAAGCATAGTAAGGTTTGGGACTTATGGCTATCAAAATTGTTTTCCTGAATAAGGACCTTTATGAAGAGGTCTATATAGTACAACCTGAAGGATTTCAGGATCTAGATGGAACTGACATGGTTTGCACGTTAAGCATATCAATGTATGGTTTACATAAAACCTCCAGAAAGTGATACCTTACATTTGATGAAGTTGTGACCTCTTTCAGCTTCATGGAAAATAAAGTTAAAAGATGCTTGTATCACAGGAACAGGGGGAGCAAAATTATCTTCCTATTATTGCATATGGATGACATATTGTTCATATTGAATAACTTGACCATATTGCATGAGGTTAAGCAACTTTTGGCCAAGTATTTCAATATGAAGGATTTTGGTGAAGCATCTTTTATCCCAGGTATGCTGATTTGGCGGGATAGATCTCAACACTCATTAGGCCTCTCAAGGAGTGCATATATTAAGAACGTATTATAAAGGTTTAATACGGTTAATTGTAAACCTGTCGTAGCACCTATCTCTCATAGTGAGAGATAATCTTTGGCAAAGTATCTAAAGAATAAAGTAAAGAGAGAGGTTATGAGGAATGTTTCGTATTCTAGTACGGTTAATAACCTGATGTATGCTGAGGTAGGTACTAGGATAGACATTGCATTTACCGTTTAACTATTTAGTCAATATCTAGTAAACCTAGGTATAAACCATTAGAATGCAGTCAAGCAAGTGTTGAGATACTTAAAGGGAGCTAAGGATTATATGTTAACATATAGTAAATTCAATAGACTAAACCTTATAGGAAATTCAAATTCAGATTTTAGCTATGTGTTCAGATGATTGAAAGTCCACTTAAGGTTACATTTTGCAATATCATAGAAGAGTGTCAAGTAGACATGGGTGACTTCCTCGACCATGCATGCAAAGTGTATGCTAATGGGGCTACTTCACAGACGGTTTAACTCATAAACTTAGTTTTTGAGTTGTCTATAGTTGATTTAGTGGCTAGACCCATTAGGTTGTAATGTGAGAATTTTGCTGCTTTGTTATTTAATAACAACAAAGAATATCACAAAGTCTTAGCATTTGAAGGTCAAATATTGGTTATAAAGAATTTGATAAGAAAAGGTGACATTAAGATTTGGAGCATTTAAGGACTGAGGAAATATTAGTTGATCCTTTAACTAAAGAACTTCGCCTGCTTGTGTTCGAAGGACAAGTATACAGTATAGGTGTTTTGAAGTCCTTAGACACTGTTAGGTAAGGGATCATTATGTTCAATGTACATTTATACATTTGATGTATTATGACAGTATGTTGGTTCATCAATAAAGATGATCATTGTTTATCCTCAGTAATATATGTTATCATACATTGTCATAATATGTGTGAAAGTCTTAAGATTTATGTCAATCTTAAGTATTTAAAGGTCATTGAGCATATGTACAGATTGACCTTGAGCCTATGTCATTTAGATGCATACAGTTTTATACGGATATCCATAAATTTTGATATGACATAGGGGGATATAAGTTTTCAATCCCATAAAGGTTCTCTAATGCAGTTTAACATTCAATTAGATTACATAAAGGTTTTCTCTAATGTTGTTTAGCATTCAAAAAGAGAAGACAAGTTTTCTCTAATGTTGTTTAGAATTCGGTAAGAGAAAACATGATTTCTTTAATGCAATTTAGCATAAAGTTGGAAAAATCGAGACTTACAAACGAAGATGATATAATTTAGATCATACAGGTATCATCTTAGTTTGCCATACTCCATTTTCCCATTCACGTTAGTGAGGTATTAGATTTGCGTGATTGTAGTGGATCTGTGTCACATATGACACATGCATTTGATACTTTTTAGTATCGAAAGCCTTGCAGGACAAAATGATGGACTTTTGTTATCTTTGGATCAAATGATTTGTTTTTTAAATCTAGTCGACTAATATAGTAGCGTGACTTAACCGAGTTTTTAAATTGTTTTAAACTTGAGTCAGTACCACAATTAAGTATTGTCTAAGGGGGAGAATGTTGGATATTTTTAACTTTTCCTATAAAGTTTGACAATATTAGGCATCTAGAAAGAACCCAGAATTCCGAAAGAAACCAGAATTTCAAAAAGAACCCAGAAAAGAAAAGAACCCAGAACCCAGAAAAGAATTCAGAAACCAGATTCATATTTTCTTTGAACAATTCATATTGAGCTTTATTATTGATACTCATGTGATTG
>JAOTAX010000004.1:23542672-23554763 GCA_025629825.1 Erythroxylum guanchezii
GTCATTTGGGTGTCTAGAGAAGAAGTTATGGCCAAAAGAATCCAACATGTTCATATCTTTACTCATATTGTACATGCTTTGGCGCAATTGCCATAACTCCCACTACAAATGTCGAATTGATTTCATTTTTAGACTATTTGAAAGAAGTCTTCTAGATCTACAACTTTCATGAAGACATCAAAGACAAATTCTATCTTTCGTGTTTTCTTCCTTCTTACTTTTGTACCGTCTCACTTTTGCTTCGTCTTACTTTGCTTCGTCTAACTTTGTTTCATCTTACTTTTGCTTCGTCTTACTTTTGCTTTGTCTTACTTTCCTTCGTCTTACTTTTGGTTCGTCTTACTTTGCTTTGTCTTACTTTGCTTCGTCTTACTTTTGCTTCGTCTTACTTTTGCTTCGTCTCACTTTCCTTTGTCTTACTTTGTTTTGTCTTACTTTCTTTCGTCTTACTTTTGCTTCGTCTTACTTTGCTTCGTCTTACTTTACTTCATCTTACTTTTGCTTCATCTTCCTTTACTTCGTCTTACTTTGCTTCGTCTTACTTTTGCTTCGTCTTACTTTGCTTTGTCTTACTTTGCTTCGTCTTACTTTCCTTCGTCTTACTTTTGCTTCGTCTTACTTTCCTTCGTCTTACTTTCCTTCGTCTTACTTTTGCTCTCCAGAACATCTCCACTTATAAAGATCATAACTTTCAGCTCAGATGTCCAAAATTTTCGTACTATATATAGTTGGAAAGATAAAAGAAAGATCTATAACTTTCCAGAAGACAACTTGGCCAAAATGTATTTAGATCAAACCCAAATTTTCCCCTAAGATTTGAAGACGAATTTTTTTCATTTATACACCAATGTACTGCACTCAAATCTTAACTTCATGACAACTTTTTGAGATTCTTAGAGATAGAACTGAAATTCGATGTCTTCACAAGAAATGTAGCCATATTTTTCTAGTTTAATCTAAATTAAGAATCATCTCGTTTGGATAACTAGAGAAAAAGTTGTGGCTACAAGACTGAAGCATACTCAGTGAATATTTTCCTGATCAACTACCAATTTGTTTCAAAATCTTTTCTTAACATAACTCATACCAAGATCACCTTTTCTACTTCATTTACTGCTCATTCTTAACTTCATTCATGTACTCTTTCTAAGGCTAGTTCTGTATTCTTTCTAAATTCAAAGGCTAACCGATGACTCACAAATAACTTCTAACTTTCACCTCAATTCTTTCTATTTCAAAAATCTCTTATTCACCAAAAACACCATAGCAAATCATTAATCTATCCACATTTCTTATTCCCTACTTTACTCTTGTCTATCATTTCTTAGTTCAAAAACTTTCATTCGTTTGTTCTTTACTCGTGACTAATCACCAAAATTTCTTATTTAATAGTTCTAATCTTCTACGAAAAGTTTGGGGTCTAACATCTTAACACTAAGATGATAACAACATAGAAGGTACTATAAAGTAGCTTTCTTGATGTAGTAACTTACAAGAAATCCAAGAGAAAATGATCTCGAAAACTACAGAAGTTGAGAGGAAATGAGAGTTTCAGTGGAGAGAGGACAAGATAGTAAAGAATGAGCAAAACAGTTGCTCCAGCAGAAACTTGCCTCTTCCATTGCTAGGTGTCACTAAATTGTAACAATATGTGTCCCTAGGCATGTTATTCATTTGTCCCATGTTGGAGCTGCCAAATGTAAACAATATAATAAGCCATTTGTCACTCACTTATTGCTGCCACTTGTCAGTTTACTAACTATACCATTTGTCAATGCATTAACTATGCCAAATGTCACTAACTTATAGGCTTAGTCATTCCAATTTTGATGTACCAACTTATCTTGTCACTTGACAATTTTTCCTAGTCCAAATGTACATTTTAATACCTCAAACCTCTAATGGTATCAATTAAGTCCAATTCACTAAGTAGGATCCATTAAACCTAAATTTCAAGTCATATGCAATTCTCAATCATATTACAATTTTACACCTAACATATATGTACTTTCATAAGCATGTAACATTCTAACTAGGGTATAATTTGGGGCCTTACAACCAAAATCACCGTCAACAAGATAAAGATTAATTAACTTAAGGTTTTGGGTGGGTGACAAAAGAGGGGAGAAGGGTAGGTTAGGGTTTTTTAATGTTTAATTTAATTTTATTAAAATTTGATATGAACTTCGCATGATAGATGGCATCCTACATTTACCATAGCATAATTAACGTAGCAGAGACACTAACATCAGTAGATATTTGAGAAAATTTGAAAATGCAAGTCTTTAATTGCCACTTTTTAAAGTTCATATTAAAATTGCAAAATTGTGTAAATTTTAGGATTTTTTAGTATTTAAACTTGTTTTTAATCACTTTTTAGGGAATTTTTAAAGCAAAATGAGAAGATTCTATTGTATAATTTCACAAAAGCTAGAGGTGCATAACTCCCTAATAAAGAAAAAATATGAATTCAAGTAGCTCAAAAATATTAATTCAACTCAAGGAATGAGATATGAACATAAATTTTTTCACAAAGTTGGAACATTAATAAGATATCTCATTCCTAAAGGAGAGTGGAGAAAGAGCTCAACCATAAATGGAAATCAAATAAGAGTCATATGAATTTTTTAAAAACACAATTGGTATTGAATGTAATGTTTATTCATTTTTGCAAGTGCTGAAATCTTTTATATCTAGGTAGATCATAAGGGAAGAAGTAACTTCTATAATTAGGTCAACTAATGATGTTGATGTTGAGAAAGCTTTATTCAAGCTCAATCCTAAAAAAGTACTAGATCCAAATGGTTTTGAACACCTTCTTCTTCCAAACATCATGTCACTTTAGTAAGATAAAGGTCATTGAAGATGTTCTTCAATTCTTTATGGAGGGGAAGATGCTAAGTGGTAAAATAAACTTTCACCAGCTTCATCCCCTAAATTCCAAACCCATATTCTCTTAAAGAATTTAGACCAATTTCATGTTATAACATAATATACAAAATCATTGCAAAGATACTTGCTTCAAGACTAATGGAGGTTTTAAAGCACCACATTAGTTAATCTCATGGTGCTTTCATCCAAGGCAAATAGATAGGGAATAATGTCCTTTTGACATAAAGTTGTTTAAAAACTATACCAGGAAATAATTTGTCAAAGTTATGTAATAAAAGTTGATCTTTACAAGGCATTTGATTCTATCAATTGGGAGTTTATGGAAGCTTTTTATTTTTTAGTAAAATTAAGGAAATTGATAGAGTAATGGATATCTATAAATTCTTCTTGCACCTTGATTAATAAAGTGCCAACCAACCTATTCAAAGGAGGCAAAGTGCTAACGCTAGGTGATCCTATTTCCCTCACCTGTTTATATTGTATATTAAGGTTTTGACTAGATTGATTAACTTCATCATAAGGTAAAAGGGGAACTTATAGTTCCACCACAAATGCAAATAGTTGATAATCTTTAACCTTTTCTTTACTTATGATATGCCTCTCTTATATAAATCTAATGATAAATATATGAACCTCATAATGATAGCACTTAATACTTCTAATAAAATTTTTGGACTTACAATTAACAAGAAGAAGAGTTATTTGTATCTCTGTTGAAGAAAACCATGTTATAAAATGGTTTGCTACTTTGACAAGCTTTAAATTAAGGAATATTCCATTCACTTATTATGGTATACCTATCACGACAAAAACACCATTGTATAGAGATTGCCTATCATTATTTGAAAATATTCACAGAAGAATTATTGGGTATTGGTAAAATAAAAGTCTCTTATATGCCTTAAGGGTTTAGTTAATCATTTCAGTTCTCAACATCATGCACATGTACTGGTCTTCTCACATCTTTTTCAACAACAAATTTTCTAAGTCTATTAAAAAAGGATGAGAAGCTTTCTATGGCTGATAAATCAATTAGCAGTCAAATGGTCATAAGTTAGTAAGCAAAAATGAGGAAGAAGAATTAACCATTACATTCATCAAAACAATGAACAAGGTTCTAATGACAAAAAAGATTAGAAACCCTCTTGGTTCTATCATGACAATTGGAATAAATTGAGGCTATTACACATAACCAATGAAATGTTAAATATGAGAAACCTCATTCTAGAAGATGCCAAAATAAAGGAAATAATCAAAGGCAATCAGTGGTGTTATAGCTTCAATGAATGATTAGTTATGATGGATAATGTCCCTTATTATAGTCCAATGCAAATAAAGATGAATCGGTTACTTGGTTGAAAAATGCTTAGAGATTTTTTTACAAATAGATGATGCAAAGAATTATTCAGAAGTCAAACTCAAAAGGTTAATTGGTTTAAGTCTATATAGTTTAAACAAGCTTTTCCTGAAGTTTCCTTGATTCGATGACTTAAAGTAGAGATTAACAGCTTTTGATAGAATTAGGGAAACAATGGCATCTCGATATGTTGCAGGTTGTGCAATCATCAACCTGAAATTATAAACTATTTGTTCTTCCAATTCTCAATCTCATCATATGTTTGGATCAAAACCCAACAGCTTTGCAACTTAGGATGATCCCAAACGGATTGGTCTGCAATTATGGATTGGCGCAATCGAGAGCAAATTAAGTATGTGAGCGGTGATATCTTAATTTTCAAAATATTTTTTGAAAGTACCATTTATGTTATCAAGAAGGAAAGGAACTAGAGAATATTCCAAGGCAAAGAGAAAAAAAGTCTTCAACTCTTTCATGAAATGGTGCATTGGAAAAGAGATCAGCTTATTATTCATGAAATGCATCTGCAATGTGGTAGGTATTTGATTGAAAGATAGGAATTGTGGCAGCAGTAGCAAGAAGTAGACAATAACAAGCTCCCGCAAATGCTATGTCTGACATTTGACTAGCAGAGGAGGCATAGATTAACAATTGAGAATATGAATGTTAAGACCCCTAACTTAGCCACATTAATAAAATTCTCTAAATTATCTTGCAACTTCTCCTGAAGTTAGATGCCTTAAATTTTTTCTAGTCTCATTAGTAATGAGTGTTTATTCCATTTTACGTTAGATGTAAGTTTATGTATTTGTTATTTTTCTAGTCTCGTCAAATTAGCGATGAGTGCTTAATCTATTTGTGAGAATTTGATGTAGGGCTTATACTTCGTACTCTTACTTCATTCAACACAAATTTTTAACTTTTTTTTTACAAAATTATAATTTCGATTCTTCCATAATTGTAGTCAGAATTGCAATTCTAGTTCTCATTGCAATGCTTCCACTGTTTATATGATATTATGTCAGTATCATATGTCATTGGTACTGACAAGCCACGAAAATTTTCCCAAATACGCAAGAGGGGAATTTTCTCTTGAAGTTTCTTAGAGGTTGGCATGTAAGCATCAATTTGGTGCCCTTCACAGAATGAGATACCAAACGGATATATATGTATAGAGCAAGTTAACAACCATGAACAGAAGATGGGAAAAGTACTAAAAAAAATGATCATTAGATACATACATACAGTAGGTAATAACTGATAGAACCAAACTCCTACCTCATGTTCTTTTTCGTATTGAATACAAGCAATATAAATACCAGAACCAGCTCTTTCTATTGGTGTAGCTGCTACGTCAATAAAAGGACTTTCCCGTGGGCGTCTGTGTTGATTAAATAATAATCAACTATCATCTTCTAGGTGATTGCATGGATCGTGCTTGCACGGACACGGGTGTTTAATAAGATCCAAGGGATGCTTAGTTGGAAGAAAGACGTTACTAATGAGTATGGAAATAGCGTAAGCTAAAAGGACCCATAGACGTTACTGATGATTTGGAAAAAAGAGGAGAAGAAAAACAAAACGACTCTCTCTATTATGGTGGGAGAATCCTATTATACCATATTAACATATATCATATATCATCATAAGAATATTTTGAAGGTGAATCTAAAGCTTTATTGCAAGTACAATAGAACAAAGCCATGATTAAGTCTCCTTTCTGACTCTTCCTTGTTTTTGTTTTATGGTTTCAACTAATGTATCGTTTTGGACAAGCATTACCAATCCATTTAATGTATCAACTCATTATATTGTGTAAAATGGAATTTGTCATATAGAAAACGAGTCTTGCTTACATAAAGAAAAACATAGAAAGTATTGACTTAAGTGGCAAGTATTGTGCATATATATGCTGAAGAGAAAGAGTTCATCACATGCATTGCTTTATTGATTTGCGTAACTTTGTTTGAAAGCTTGAATGCCTACTTACATCTCTATCTGCCTGTCACTAATT
This sequence comes from Erythroxylum guanchezii, assembly GCA_025629825.1. Lineage (NCBI taxonomy): Eukaryota > Viridiplantae > Streptophyta > Magnoliopsida > Malpighiales > Erythroxylaceae > Erythroxylum > Erythroxylum guanchezii. The sequence goes on from JAOTAX010000004.1 coordinate 23,548,936, forward strand.
CAAACTAACGGTATTCGTCTTTTTTTAATCTATCAAACCAAAAAAAGATATTCATGCCACCGTTGACTTTTATGAAACTTCGGAGTATTCCAAATAAACACACAACTCTCTTGCCAGTGCCATGGCCGACCAGACCAATTACTCTCTCATTGTTCTCCTCCTTTCAGTCCTCTGATCGGAGATGAATAACTCGACGGACACCGGCGGGTTTCTGGGTTCGAGCAATATCGGAGGTTTTGGCTACGGCATTGGAGTTTCCATCGGAATCCTGCTACTAATTACCACCATCACTTTAGCCTCATATTTCTGCACCAGAACTCAGCAGCAGCCACCGTTGTCAACCCGTCGAAGAAGACGTAACAACAACAATAATAATATCTCCGGCGACGAGCCACCGGATCATCAGAACGTGGTGGTGGAGGTGGGCTTAGATGAGGCAACACTGAAGAGCTACCCTAAGTTGCTATACTCAGAAGCCAAGCGCCACAAGAATGGTGATGCCACGACCACGGCGTCGTGCTGCTCCATATGTTTGGCAGACTACCGGAGCACCGACACTCTCCGGATGCTACCGGACTGCGGCCATCTTTTCCACCTCAAGTGTGTTGACCCGTGGCTGAGATTGCACCCAACTTGTCCGGTCTGCAGAACATCTCCAATGCCCACACCTCTCTCCACCCCTCTCGCTGAGGTGGTTCCATTAGCCAGTAGACGGTCCGAAGGTGATGTTTCACGTGATCGATAAAGTTCAACGAATTGAGTGGATCATCTCCGGCGACTGGGCGTACGTAAGTCCGGTCACCATGTAACTTTTCTTCTATTCTTTTAGTCTGTGCAGTTAAAATTAAGAATTTTATGTCATACATATATACATCATTACATCGGGATTCAGATAAAAAATCTCACCAAAATTTTATTAGGACTTAATCATTTTGCCATAAACTACCTCAATTCATGATAAACACTTAAATAACTAATAATCATGCATTTCAACGTTACTGCAATGATTGCAGCTGATAATGGTAGTAGTAATCCTAGTTGTCAAAATAAAGGGAAGTCTCCAAATCATTGCCATTTAAGTAATCGAATGAAGATGTAAGGATAATACAGAAAGTTCGCTTTACAGAAGCGTACGACAACAAAGGTGACCGTAAGTGAGTACAGTGGAGTAGACGAGGACAAACCAGAATATGCACGAATCTGAAAGCCTGCAATTTGAGAAGGGTTTACTGTAGTTTCGGTTTATAGAATAAATATATTACTTCCTGGATATAATTGTGAAAGAACAGGAAACAAGGACGACAAATGATTATAAAAACCAGTTAATCAGACACCAGCGAGTAATTAATTAGCTAATATTTTGAGGAAAAAATTGACACCGTAAAAATGTCACGGCTTATAATCCGCCATTTGTTTGATTGAATAAAGAAACTGAATACCCTTTAACGTCTACATCACTTTAAGAAAGAAGCCCAACTAAACTTTGAATATTTGCTTGAGCAATTCAGTCATGGAAGTCGTAAGACCTTGGATTCTTGCCGACAAGTGACAACTGTGTTTTCAACCTTCTCTGCCCCAAATTTCTTCATTTTGCCCCTTTATAATATTGGGATATATTATTTTTTATTAATATAAGTTACAAATTGAGGTGTCATAGTTTAACTAGATATCAAAAGGTCGAACTTGTGAATTATAACATGCTAAATTTGTTTGTAAAAGAAGGAAAACTACTGGTCTCTATTCATTTTTTTACGAAATAAAAAATTAAATTAAATATAGAATACATGCTTAGCCTGAAGCAAGTTTACAAGTAAAAGAAATACAAAGCTTGTAGGAAATATGAGTTGTTAAATCTCACAAGTAATTGCAGGAATATACACTCAAACAAATGTTACTTTTTACTAAGTTTTCTTTTGCAACGATTTGAAATTCATAACTAATAGCTACTATTTAGTTACGAAATTTCAAAATCATAACTTATTGAAGCAATACTTTCAAAAAAAATTTACAAGATTTTTTAGATTGGTAGCTATATTTAGTTTCACTACAATTGGTTTTTGTAGTAAATGCTAATTTGTGAATAAGCTACATTTAAAATTCGTAGCTAATAATTTTTGCCGATGAATAAAGTTTCGTAGCTAAAGTACAAAATTGATCCAGATCCTATACCTATTAGCTACGTTTTCTAACTACAAAAAAAAATCATATATAAAATTTTTTAGCTATGATTAGATGTTCATTGTGAAAATAAAAAGAATCCAAAATAATATAAACAACATCATTTTCTCTACTTAAACGACTGTTTTTTTTAGACTAATAGCCTACAGACAAATTGTTCTCCTCTAGTTTTTCTTATTCTACCTTCATATTCTGGCTACCCCACTGATGTCTTCGTCTTTTCTCTTTATGGTTTTCCTCTTCTGTGTTTGTGTTCTAGCTACTTACTTATATCTTTGTGTTCCTCCTCTTCGATCTTCGTGCTTTTCACTTAAATGATTTCTGTTATGTCTATTCACTGGTGTCTTTGTGTTCCTCCTCTTATGTCTTTGTGTTTCTAAGGTACATGTCTTCTTCTCTCACCACATGCATTTGTTTTCTTCTCTTACCCCTTTGACCTTTATTTTTAACTTATTCTCTTAAAATTTTTCTTCTTTCATTTTTCATGTTCTAGAGAGTTATTCATTATTTGTGTTATGGAATTTCATCTAATGTGTGGTTAATAAAACATTGTTCTTTGCACTTCAAGTGCAGGTTTGTTAAAAACAATATCATTTCTTAAAATACGTATAAAAAAATACGAGTTTCAGTCCAAGTGCAAAGAGATATTCAAAACAACGTCGTTAATTAAATACATAAGTATACTAGCATCTATTTGAGATTCAATGCTACTCTGCATTACCTAGGTTCAAATTTCACATACAAGTCATCATGCATGTCTTAGGATGTTTTAATCTAATTTGAGAGATATGGTTTCTCCTATTCACCTCAAAAAAAGATGTACACTCGTTTGACTTCAACAATTCTCAGTACAAGCTCCTTGATCCACAGCTCCCGAACCTTTATACATATAAATATACAATGCATTTACTATTTAAACATGTATCTCATATTCATACACCACCACAACCAAATTCACCCCTAATCAATCATCATAAATTTTATTCTAACATATGTTAATAGGTCAATAATTCACTTACTAATTCAGCTCAATGCCTCCTCAACCATCAAGCTAACCTAACTTATGTGCAATGTTTACATCCTTTTCTTCCTAATGTTTCTTTATGAACAAGCTGTCTTCTTTTAATCATAACTCTTTCTATAAAAATCCAAATGTCATGATTCTTGTGCCCCCCAAAACTAGACTTCCATTAGTATTAATACATCTAAAAATTACACAAAAAGTATCTCCTTTTAAAACATAATCTCCATCAAATTATGTCCTATTTTTGGATAGAAATAGACTGGAAACCAATATTCAAACCTCAATAAATCATTATCAATATATCTCCTAACAAAACTGTTTCACAGAGGCATTAATAAGACATCAATAATCATTTTTCATGTTTTATACTTTTAGTAATTCGGACTCTAAGGTTCTCAGAAATCAGGAAATAACACAAGGTTCTTGCACAGGGGTCTATCATAGGCAGTATTAGGGAAACAAGCATAACTCGAGCTCTAGTCAATATTTTGTCAAGAAACTTTCACAAAGGTCAAGTTAAGACCTATATATACAGCTTTCATTCTTTGAGTTTCTACAAATTCATGCTCTAAGAATACGAAAATAGAATAAAAGAGACAGATGAAATTGAAACCAGAATTTCAACTTACCTTGATAACTTATTTCGTTCTCCTCTTCTCTTCCCCTTTTTCTCTCCTTCTATTCTTATTTTCATTTTCTCCCTTTTCTAACCTTCTGGCAAACATTCACTCTTACTTCTATTGCCTTTTCATCCATTTTCTCTAGAAAATTCAAGAAGGTCAAACTAATTCATGTGTCACCATTCCATTGGTCCATGTGTCACCATTCTATTGGTACATATGTTATCCTTCTATTGATCCATATGTTACTATTCTATTTGTCCATGTGTCACTTAATTTAGGCTCCACATGTCACTCATTTTAAGCCTCAATATGTCACCAATTGTAAGACTACATATGTCACCAATTGTAAAGCTACACATATCACCATTATGAAGCTACACATGTCACCAATTGTAAGGCTATACATGTCACCATTTGTAAAGCTACAAATGTCACCACTCTATTGCTCCACATGTCACACGTCTAAAGTGTCATTGTCACAAACTTAAAGGGTCACTTGTCACAATTATTCTCAAGCCACTTGCCATCCATTTAATTGAACCATTTGTCACTTATTTCCAATGCCTCATGTCACCATTTCATAGGCCTAATCAACCTAATTCTCATGTATCAATTTGTCTTGCTCTTTAACATTTTTCTTAGATTAGATGCACATATCACCTCATCAATTACTCAATTGTAACAATAAACTCCCAATTCACTAATTATAATCCATCAAAACAAAATTCAAGACAAAATCAACACACAATTACATCATGAATAGTAAAAACCTTTTATATCCCGAAACATGTCAATTGAGTGTATATACTATCTTACAATATTTTCTAAATCATGATTCATATGTGTATACGAATATTATACATGTGAATGAAATACACCTCGTAAATTCTTAAATGAAATAACTCATATGACTCAATCTAACAGTTTAATCTCAATTTTAGCAGACAGGATATTACATAGTTGCCTTCCATTATTTAAGAATAAAAGTAGAGTTCTATTTCTTGTAAGACTTGATGAGTGACTAAAGGTCCCTTTAAACTAAATATGATTTGCCTTAAATTAGTGGGTCCTAATTAATTAAATTTATATGATTTAGATTAGTGACTCATGATCATATGTTAGAGGCAAGTTTAGGAATAATATATATATATATAGTTGTTCATTAAACAACAACATATAGGAATATGTCACAAGGAAATGTCTATGGCTTGCTCCAGGGAATTCTCTTACAGATATTACACAAGGACTATTAAACTAGGCTACATACCCGAAATCTAATAAACTGATTTTGTTTCTAGCTTTGGGGCTTTGTATATATAGCTTATAAAGAGAAAGGAATTCTAGATGATTTGCAAATAAAACCTCACTAGTGGGGTCTCTAAAATCAAAGATCATCAATAAAATCTGAGATTGCTAATGGAATCAGGGAGTTAGTGCTGCTAAAATGTAACACCGGATTCTCTGAGCCCTTTTGTATTATTTTATACTTAGAGATGCTACTGTATATTGATATATATATATATATATATATATATATATATATAGTTGTATATGAGTTCAAAGATGTATTTAAATCCTTTTGGGTATATATGCCAGTGATTTATTGTAACATCCCACCCCCACTAGGAAGGGTAAAATAGTAATTTGGAAAGGGGCGAGAGTGTTTAGTATTGGGTTGCAATATTTATACATATCATTGCACACGAAATTGACTGTACATGCATTCATGACATTTCCCGGTATATATGTTTAAATGTAATTTCTGTGGAAAAAAAAACTATGATATCGTGCTTGAAAAATTATTTAGAGTAGACTGTTATGTGTTTTATATTTTAAGGGAATTTTAGGAATTTTTTCTGGAATTTTCCGGGAAAAATTCCCGGACCGGAAAAAAATCGCCAAGTGGCGAACCGGTTGATTTTCGGTATCGAAAATGTCTGTCCAATGGCATTACAATATTGGGTACATGATTTTGGGATTGAAATTAGGGCCATTGGAATTGA
>JAOTAX010000004.1:23567850-23587350 GCA_025629825.1 Erythroxylum guanchezii
GGCTCTCTAAAATTGCTAAAACAAATTCCATCTTTAATAATCTCATTCACTTTGATTTTCATAATAAATCTAATCTTTAGGTAATTTAACTCTTCTTTAGAGATCAAGGGATTGCAGCTAATCTAGATGTCTTGCCAAAACCAGATTGAATTTCCACTTCCCACCTGTAATTTAATTAAAGGGTAAATAAATTCTCTTTGTTTTAATATTTGCATAAACTTCAGGACTCCTCCCTCGAAATAAGGCATTATGTATCTTTATATGTTTTGTTAATTATATTTAATATTTTAATAGTAAATGTAAAATCCTTTGAATAATTAATTTATAATTGAAATTATGATAAGATTATGAAATTTAATTTGAATTTATATATTATTCCTAAGATGTTTCTAAATTTAGTTTGTCAAAATATGATATTGATGGAAAGGTAAAACTAGTATATTTATTTTTTATGAAGAAAGTAATTAACTTCATTAATTAAAGTATGAAGATATTTAAATAAATGTGAGGACGCAAAAAAAATTTTACTAAACTAATTTGATTACGAGGATCCCAAATAGAATATTACATATATGTTTGTGTATTTTCTCATTATGATATTTGTATAATTGATCCCTAGACTTGAGATTACCAAAGCATCTTATGTGGACTTATTCTATTTAAGATAACTCAGCTAATAGTACTCAGATATAGTATGAACTATATGAAGATTTGAGTAAATTAATAAATGATTGATCACTCTATAAATTAATTAAAGAGAATATTTCGTTGTTCTTAATTAGTAGCAATTTAACGAATTCTCTATCCAAAGTGAAATGAGATTTGAAAATGTGCTTCCAAATATCAATTATATTTAATTACTAATCAGAAAGAACAAACTTTCATGATTTTAAAAGAGTTGACACTAAATTCGTACTCTATATCTAATTAGAACATAGGATGAAGAAAGGAATAAATTATATGTATCCACAAACCACTTTGACATTCCTAATATTAATCATGACATGTTGCTAGACGTCAACCTTAATTTATGATTATAAATTGTTTACTTATAAAATTAAAGATAAATTAAAATAAGATTTAATCTATCTAATTTTATGTTTTAGAAATTACAAATTAGGTACTTAAAAAATACAAACATTTCTAGTTTACACTCTGAAAATCATAAAGCTAATATACACTGTCTTTTAATTACTTGAAAAGTTCAATGAAGAGTGTTTAACAATCTTGATATAGTTAGAATTTCGGAGCTTCAGGGAATAATTAATTTAGGAACTAGGTTCTTCTTACATTATCACCCATTCGTTTGCTAAAAGTAGTTCCCTTTTCCAGTGGATTAGTTTGTCAGCTAGAATATACTTGTCCATTAGCATTCGGTTTTTTTATTTTAAGGGAGACTAGGGCCAGTCCTCCCTCTTACTTGGGATAATAAATAGCTAACCACTTAATTTTAGCACCATGTGGGTTATTTATATTAACAGTCCTTATAAATCTTTTGAAAAACTTCTCTATTCTTTAAAGAGTCTCTTTGGGTGGATTAGATGAGCACCCTAATGATTTTGTAAGTTCATTAAGACAACTTTCATAAATTGGATTCTTCCAGTTAGGGATAAAAATTTGTTATGCCAAGTAGAGACTCTCTTCTTGATTAGCTCAATTAGATGTTGTAGCTACATACATATTTTTTTTTTTTTGTATTGAATCCACATTGGAGACACCTCCAGAGAAAATACATATTTTTTTCCAAATTAATTACCACCTTCGACAATTAGAGAATCTCTTGTGGGATGACATAATAGTCTTTAGAGAGTCAAGATCATTACCACAAAATAGTAACAATTCATTAGCATAAGCTAAGTTGAACAACTTAAGCTCGTGGAATTTGTGATAGAACTTGAAACATTCCATATTGGAGATATTCCTTCCTATGATTTTGGTGAGGAGTTAAATTGACAAAATGAATAGGTAGAGGGACAATGGATCCCCTGCCATATGCCTCTTGCCCCATGAAACAGTGGAGTGGCTTCTCCATTAATTAAAGGATTAAATGAGGTAGTTGAAATACAATCTTTAATCCATGAGAAGAACTGAATAGGGAAGCCAAAAGCTTAGAGATAGGTCATAATAAATTGCCATTCAAATGCTTCGTAGAGATCAATCTTGAGAGAGCATCTTTTGATTGAAGGGTTGGAATTATAATCTTTAAATAGCTATTGAGCCATTAGAAGATAATCTCCTATATTTCTCCCACTTATAAATGTACCTTAATAAGGTTTTTGAGGGTTTAAATGTAACATTCAACATCAAAGCAAGTACCTTAGCAATGACTTCATACACCAAGTTACTATAGGAAATGGGATGAACTCATGAAAGTCCTATAGGCAGGTTGGGTTTTCCTTATTGGGAATAAGACAAAGGTAGGTCCTGTTTCATTAACTTAGCATTTTATTACAACTAAAGAATTCCATAAAACACTCCACTACCAAATTACTTTTAAAGTCCTAAACATGTTGGAAGAAAGATGCATTAAAGCCATCAAGGCTCAGGGCCTTGTTTGGATTAAAACTAAACATTACCTGCCTGATATCCTTTGGTGAAATAGGTCCAGTTAACATGAAGCAGTTAACATGAAGCGAGCCTCTAGGTTTATATCATAGTCGATTTGTATGTAATATTCTTCCTTACATTTTGATCACCGAAAAGATTCCCATGAACATCCATTTACATTTTGATCACCAGAAAGATTCCCATGAACATCCATTAGTTCGTTGATTGTTTTGACATTTTTGTGAGCTACTAATGATTTAAAGGAGAATTTTTTTTCTTGGATTCGAAGAAACCCCGTAGGCGGGCCAAGCGGGCACACCTCTTCGAGGGCCCAACTGGCGCACCACCTCACAAACGGGCCAAGTGGGTGCACCTCATTAACGAGGGCCCAACTAATTCTCTACCTACAAGTAAAATCCCGACTACCCTAGGCTCTTACAAGACGAACTAGCATGGAATCGAACCTGGGACCTAACCAAAGCAAAGCCCCGCTCTCAACCATCAAGCCACACCCCTTGAGCTAGTCGATCCTGACTTTTTGCCTAAAAACTGGGTTATGAAATAAGAGAGCCTAGGAATAGTTGTTCAAAGCATGTTTTTCTTAGAGATTCAGCATTGGGGCTTTTATATAGCTCTATTTGATAGTATTTTTAGGCTTTCCTTAGTAGCTTTCAAGTGAGCTTCAATGTCTAGACATGACCGCTTCTTGAGCCACGTGATTTCCTTTTTCATTGCTTTAAGTTTGGAGATAAGTTGAAAGCTTTACATCTAGTGAAACTTATTCATCCCTTTCCTGATAGCTTCCAGAAATCCTTCAACATCGCAATAGGAAATTATAAAATTTGAATGGAGCTTTGATGTGATTAGGATTAATCATACTGTTAACTTCAATAGTTAAATGATCCGAGCACATAGGAAGGCCGAATTATGCGAAGCTGATAAGAAATTTATTAAGCCACTTATTGTTCACTAATGCTCTATCAAGTTTTCTTCTCATGAAATAATTCCTACTTTGCTTGATTGCCCATGTGAAAAATTGGCCTATTAAGCTAAGATCGGTTATGATTAAGCTGAGTTCATTTCCTAAATATTTCCTGTCAACGCTCATTCCTTCAGCCTCACCTAAAGTGAGAGTGCAAGTTAAATCCCCAGTGGGAAGCCAGGGAATTTGGACTTCCATTTATAGCCTTTTTAAATCATTATAGAGAAAAATCCTTTGAATGCGAGGTTTGTAACATAAATAATTGAAATGATGAAAGGACTTAGACATATAATTGTGTCACTTGGTCTGAGCTAAACTAACTTAGACATATAATTGTATCACTTGGTCTGAACTAAACAAGTTAGTAACCTGGATTAGAGTTGGATTGAATCCAACCACTACTCTACCATTATAATGATGGGATGGTTTGATAAGAAAAACTAGCTACTTCCCAAAAATATGAGCTCCTTCATTTTTCCAGTCTTAATTTTGTTCAAGAAGACCAACTAAGGTAGGCTTATTCTCCAAAATATTATCATTCACGCGTTGCTCTTTTTTTTTTTAAAGGATTGATGAGTCTTTTCATATTCCAAACTAATATTGACATGATTTGGAGGAAAAGGAAGATCTCACTCCTCATTTGATTTTCTCCCTGATATAACCTTGGAAGCGTCTTTATTCATTGAGTTTGTCAATACAGTGGATGCAGGCTCGTTTTTTATAGCAGTAGAAGTTGGAAGTGTATCTAGAGCCTTTGATGTAGGATTTTCTCACCTTTTATCTCAATTTCTAATGAGGGGACAGGGGATACAGCTCTAAGACTTGCCTCAAATGAATTATTATGAGCATTGTTTCTCACATGTAAAGGTGAGTTATAATCCTCAAGCTGCATAGTAGGATCCTTACTATTCAGTGTAAGTATAGGTCTTTCACCCTAAATTTCTATGAGCTCATTATAGGTACTTGTTTTAAAGATTTTTCTAGTGGGTTTCCACATTCTTTTACTGTATTGGCTTTTAGGTGAAAGAGAGATGGATCACATAATCCACTAGCGTACCATTCTACGAAATTCTTTTGATGATCATAGAAGAAGGTAACTCAATTTCTCTACTTACTTCAACACACACACTTGCATAGCCAATGCAGTCCAGTTTTTGAGAGTCTAAGATAATGGGTTTCCAAGAGTGCTAACCAGGAAACTCAAGCCCTTAAAATATTCTAACTGTGCCTTTATGTGTAACTTAGGAGGCAGGGTAGTTCCTCCAAGGCTTTTCAGCGGAAGAGACATGGGATGAGCTGATGAAGTTGTCATCTTGCACGAGCAAGGAAAAGTGAAGAAGCCGTTGGAAGATATAGCACTAACTATGTCTCACCGTCCTTGCACTGGTTGTGGCAACCTACGTTTTGTAGTATTCTCTGACTGCAATGGTGGTAGTCGTAAGAATTCAATTCTTCAATCCACATTATGTTATAATATTACAAAAATGGAAGGAAGCAAATCGGAAACTCTAGGTTGAAAAGAAAAGGAACATGCTTTTCCAAGAATCTTTTGCATGCCCTTGAAGACCAACTTCGCAAAGTTTTCTTTTCACCATTGATTTACACGGTTCAGGGAAAGCAAATATACGTCCCGGTCCCATTGAAGATCCCATAACTTGCTAAGGCCTCTTCAAATCCAATGGCAATGCTTGTTTCCATCAATAGCTGTTCCTAAGTTTGCAGGAGAAAGAGCTAAGTTGAAACTTGTACGAGTACTGCATTGCAACCAAGCACAGATCCATAACACTTCCCTTGAACAGGTGAAACTTATCTCGTAGTTTCGTCAATTGATTACCAGCATAAGCAAATGGACAAACATAAGAGAGAAGTAAAGATTTAATTCCATTCCAAGACCAGATTAGAAGAGACGCAACTCTTATTAGTTTCGTAATCCTCTTAAAAGTTCAAAGTAGTCGCAACATTCGAGAAATCAAGTTAAGTTGGACTGATCACACATCCTAAAATTTACGTCTTATACAGCAATCTCTGCCACAACAAGATTAGCATCACACGGTGGGGTTGCCGTCTTTAGTGCTGCGTTAATTTGATTTGAAGGTTGTTCTAAGTACCGAGTGTAATGAAACTCAATCTGTAACCGGTGATGAAGAGGAGTTGAATCCATTAAACCTTTTCTGATATCTGTTTGCAGTTCCCTGATAGGTATTGCAGCCAAGAAGTTCTTCATATACTCCTTGCATGAGTCCTTCCCCCGGCTTAACACTTCTTCTTCCTTGCACTTCATTTGTTGCTCAGAATTGATTACTACGTCCCCTGATTCCGAGGTCCCCTTTAATTCAATCGGCTGTTTCTTGGTGTCCATGGAAGTGGAAACAATCTGCTGATCCCCCTTTGATCCTTCATTGTTGAATTGGTTAACATTTGGTAATTTGTAAACAACAGTATTGCAGTCAAATTTCAAAATATATGCCTGATCACATCCCTCACAAAGTCTCTCTCCTAACGTGTCAATAACGTAATAAGCCTCTGGTTCAACTTTCAGAATAAAGAAATGGTCATTCCAACTCACAATATAAACACGTGGTTCACTATTGCTTTCAAATTCCGAACTAGCCCGACTGATCTCATCCCAAATGTTATCAAAGGACATGGCACCATGCAAAAAATCAAATCTTCCTTCATCCATTCCATCAGGACGAAAAAATCCAATAAAGGACTTGCCAGGAACTACAGACAAAGGGCGTACTTTGGCTTGAAGAACAGTGTCAAGGTCAAAGTGTTTGTCAGGGAACCGCTCCCTATATGTTTGATTCTCACAGAGACTCCTCCATTCCAGTGATCCTTCTCTTATCAGACTATCAAATTGAGACTTAATAGGCATGAGATCACGATTGTTCTGAAACCAATCAGCAATGACAGCAACGCAAGCTGTACAGGCACTTTCTCCAGCCGCACGCTCACTTCGTTGATCAATTGAAGCAAAGAACACCTCAGTTTGAAGCTTCATGCATCCATCACGGCTTACTACTTCTTTTACCTCCCAACTACCCACTGCAAAATTATCATCCCCAAATTCAGAAATTGAGGATCCATTTGCTAATGAATCATCATCTGCTTTATGCCACTGCAAAAATAGTTGCCGGTCATTGAATCAGAACTAAAATCAACACAGGAAATTTAAACCACAACAGTCTTAAGAGAAAAACATCTTATAATAAAGAATAAGAACAGATGATCTACCCCAAGAGCAAGAACTTCATCAGGTGTAAGTTGACGACGATCAAAATCAATATCATCCCCACCTTCTTCAGCATAAGCCTTCTTCAACAGTGGCTCTCCTCTGGCCTTAGGTGACCTAAAGTTCAGCTTTCTCTTCCTCCATGGCAATATGCTCCTTTTTGGACTTTGCAGTAGAGATGACTCAGAGATTGGAGTTAAATCATCACTCTGAGGACAACCCACATCTGACTTCCGGTTGCTATAATATATCCAATCCTCATCTTCACCACTTTTTCTCATGTTGGAATAAAATGACCCTCCTCCACAGTTTGCATATGCTAGTGTGCCATAACTGAAGGACTTCCTAACAGTAGAATCTTCCTTAAGCTCATCTGATTCTCCTTCCTCAAAATCATCAAGCGAGTCTGAGTCAAATGGATAGTTATATTCACCATCGTCACTCCTTGCAGAACACCTGCCTTCACTGCCTTCTAACTCTCCCTTTTTCACTCTCCTATTGGAGACATATTCTGTGAAAATCTTTACCTTTCTAAGACCTGCATTTATTGCAGACAGCTCGTCCTTGTCAGTTTGTATAGTTTCTCCAGATTGAGGAGGCAATAAAACAGGCACTACTGCTCTCTGTATTGGTTCTATATTTTCTGGAGCAGTTCGCAACTCACACAAGCTAAGTGATATCTGCAAAGCCAAGCTAAGCTCAGATAAGGAGATCAAGGAAGCAAAAAGAAGCGAGGGAGATTTAATAAAAAGTTATAAAGATTATGGTGATAAACATTGACAAAATTATAAGAAAAAAAAAATGCATACACAGAGCATGGGACAAGTCTCAGCAACAGCACCAGCGGAGATCATTAGAGGCAGGCTTAATTCAATTTCTTTTTGCTGAGGAGCGGAAGCAAATTCAGCAAGGTTCAGTGACGCTGTTCTTACAGCAGGAACCTTGTTCTTTGGCCCTTGTTTCACACCCTGCATTAGAAAATTCCAACAAACTACTTCTTAAAATGCATAATTGGAATTTGAAAAATACAGCAACAAAAGCGAGGCATGAGGCAACAAAAAGGTATTTCTGTGGAAGGAGACACAAGAATTTGCTTCAGAGGGAAACGAATTGTAGGATGAACGAAAATCTTGAGGAGGGTGGAACAGGCGAAAGAAACAAGAATAAGACATCCATATGCCCATGATGAGGATTCCAATGAAAACTCTGCCAAGGTCGCATAAATGAATTCTACAAATGGAATATTTCATATTGGAAAAGGCTGAACAAATACCAAATCTCATTCAGATTTTCATTGGTCAACTCCAAACGGAAAAACTGAAAATCAGTCAAACAACCTGAAATGATATGCAGCAGAGTTAAAGCTTTAGAAAAGTCAAATCAACGATTGAATCTTAGCATACAAATCCAACCCCTATGATGGTGAAGATCGATCGGAAACTCTTTACCCCAACAAATTTTAAAAGAAAAATAGACAAATAACAAAAGGGGAAAATAGAATGCCATCAGGAATAGATAATGAGCCGCAAACAATAAAACCAATATAGCAGCAAAAACAAAAAGCAAGCCAGATCATAAAAGTAACCGAACCCCATGTTCAAAAAGAAATAAAGAAACACAATTACCCCAAAACCAAACCTTTAATGCCGTAAGATTTCCCAGACTGTGAACCAAACCCAAAAAGGTTCGCTACCCACATCTTTTCACAAGACAGAAATTCAATGGAAAACAAACGACCCATAAAAGATCTCACAAAGAGGAGGAGAAAATAGGCATTAAAAAGAACAAACTTACGTTAAAGACACAGAAAGCAATCTCCCAAGGAAGAAAGAGGTTGTCTTTATAGGCCGATAAAGTGCACAAACTCTGAAACTCCTCATCATCCCAGTCAACAACGCATTTCCCTTCAACACAAACCTCGACTTCTCTAGTGAAATTCCTCTTAACCTTTCTTCTCAGCGGATTGAACGCCAATTTCTGACCTTTCCATCGAACCTCCACCTTTAACTTCTCCGAACACTTATTTTCAGGACCTGCCACCAGACCCCATCCCTCCATCCGCCGTACCACCAGCTTCACCTCGTACTTCTTCGAAACCAGTGGCGGCCATGGCCGCCAACTTATCATCTTCACCACCATTCGCAAGGCCCCAAAAAACTAGAAAAACTAACAGGCAATAAAATACCTTTTCTTATTTTCTCTTCCTACGTTTCACTTTCACGAAAAGCGAAACCCAAAATATTTGTTCGAAAAAACGAAATGCGAAGTTTTATAGAAAGACGAAGATGCTAAAGTGAACACAAGACATGCGGGTCTTTGTCGACGAGGAAAAAACGAGTAGATGAAGTGTCTGGTGTGGGGTTAAAAGAGACACATTTAGAGAAAGCATTAAATGAACCAGGGTTAGAATAGAAGAGACAAGTTGGTTAAAGACTCCAGTAGCTTAGTTGACTTACTTATTAAGTATACATGTCTTCCCTTCCCTTCCCTGTATCTGCATTAGCCGTCTGTTCTTATTTCCTTTGGATTCTTCCATTAAACCTTAGCCTTTGTTTGGATCTTTATTGGCACGAGAGAAAGCAAAGAAAGTATTGAAGAGAAAAGACAAAAAAAAAAAAATAAGATTTCCTTTTCCTTATTTGCTTTCGTAATTTATCAAAGAAGAAAATTAAAATTTATATTGGACAAAAGAATTTATTGGACAAAAGAATTTTTTGAAATCTTTATTTCCTTAACTATAAAACTTGTTTATCTTTTAATAAATAAGGATATAATAGTAATTTATTTATATTAGGCTTATTTTATCTTCAATTTCTTCTCTTTTTTATCAATTTAATGGGAAATATATTTGACCCAAATTTCTATCCTATTCCTCTCCATTCTTTTACTTTTTATTTGCTTATTTTTGTTCAAATAATAAAAATCAAGAAAAATACAATTTTCTTTTTTTTTTTTTTCTCTTGCTTTTCTTCCGTCCAAATATAGGTTTAGTTCTGTTTGCTTTCTTTCTGAACCTTAACTCACTATGCAGACTTTAGTTAATTCTCCGTGCATAAAATATCATGTGAATCAATGGGCTTCCTTTTACTTGCTCTTCTGAAAGAATCAATAAAATATACTTTCCTGCCTTCCACAATAACCAACGTTCTCTTGTTAAGATTGAATAATGTTCTTAATTTATTAGGTCAGATGCTGTTTTTTTTTTACGGGCATCTCCTCTGATTTTTCTATTTCTAGAGGAAAAAACTCTTTAAAGATTTTCGTAGATATACCTAAAGAACTTTTGTCCCATGAGTAACCATGTTGTGGGTGATTAAGGCTTAGCAAACTACAAAGGCAATATGTATTTAATTGATTAATTAATTAATGTTATGTATATAATGTATATGATATTTACATAATATCATTTAAATTAAAAATAAAATAGCTTTTAAGATGTAATATTAATTTATTATATTTAGTAATAATTAACAATATATGTATTAATTTAATATAATGATAAATTAAGTTTTATTAAAAAAAATTCATCATGTCCTAGTACTAACAAATAAAATAATCAAATTTTCATTTTTTTATAAATAATCAATTTTATCGATTAATAAAAATTATTATTTTATCATAATTGTATATTGTTCCTTTTACTAAAATTACTATATTTTAACATATTATTAAGTTAATTTTTAAAAATTAATAATACTTTTAAGTCTTTCTTTATGTTAATACTCCTAATAAATAAAATGATCTAAAATTAAAAAACAGATTATAAGCAATTAATTAAAAGTAGTAAATAGTCAACACTAGAGTTAAATCAAATGAGTTGATAAGACAAAATCAGTATTTATACTTAGTCTAGCAGATTGATAGACACAAGAATTAATTAGTACTAGCACCAAACTTAATAGGCTAACAGAACGTGAAAAATTAATTAATATTGCATGCTAAATATAGGTTCTGTACTATAATTAATAATATGTAGATATTATAAAATAATACAAATTTTATGTCTTTTTATTAATAATAAAAGTCAATTTAGTTAATTATATTTATTTACAAATACAAGAAAGTAATCAATCATTTTATTTATTAGAATTATCGTATAATAAAGAAAAATCATAAAATACTGTATTTATAAATTAATATAAAATATTATATTTTAATATAAATAATATATAAATTTATAAAATTTATAAATCTATTTATTTGACACATATCATTTTTATAATTTGTTAATTATCAATCACCCTTATAACTAACTATTTACGCAGCAAAAGCGTATCATGTGTGTTTTTCATTATTATTTTAACTAAAAATTAATAAATTCATAAAAATAATTTTTTGTCACAATTAAAAATCATTATTAACATTTTTTAATACTAAATAAAGAAATAACAATCACGATGATAAATATATGACTATCATAATTTACGTAAGCAATAAAAATATTTAATTTGTTTAAAAGTTTTAAAAATAAAAGTATTTCAAAAAATCAATAAATTTTAGTTATTTTTTATGAGTAAATTCATTTATTTAATTGGACATTAATTTAGCCTTATTGTTATCAACACTTCATAAAAATTTTAAGTAAATCCTTATTGTTATCTATGGTATCATTTTCTCACATCCTAAATGTGCAATTGTTATCATTCTATTAATATTAGAGTGTAAAGTAGAATTAAAGATAGGAGTAGAGAATCACTTAAATCTTTTGTGAAATGTTGAGGTACAAATCTCATATTTATCCTTCAATAAGACACTTGCTTCTTTAAGTGTATACTTTTCTATAATTTTCTTTGATACAAAATGTTATGTGACCCTTATTAATAGGATTAGTGAGATTCAATATCAATACGACATAACCAAAGACTGTTATATTAAAAATAGATTTAATCAAGAACTTAAACACAAAATATAAATGAAGGATATAAATCAGCACATTCATATTAAAGGATTGTGAGTAATAATATCCTAGCATTGATCATCACTAGTAAGTAAGAAAAGATTTTAGCTATTAAAGAACCTAAAGCAAGGGTTTCTCTAAGAACAAGAATGAAAAAAAAAAATCATCTATGAGGTAATTTGATTCAACAAAAAACATAAGATGTCCATTATAATCAATAGAAAGCCTCTTATAGGCGCATACCCCTAAAACTAGAATCTTAAAATGAAATAATAATCTTGGTATAATCTAATTAGGATGCAAATAACTATGACGAGTAAGTAATTATACATCTTATTTTATCTGATCTCATTTTATCTAATTTATAACAAATATATAATTATAATTTTATTATAATAATAATAGATACACAAAAAAACAGGGTTATACTTTTCATATATATATATATATATATCGTTCGACTGAGGTCAGTGTATAATGGCTACTAAATGACCACTCGGTACTTCTTTTTCGTCCACGAAGACCTAAATCTAAAGGGGTACTTCTAGGAAATGTGCCGCCACGAGGTGGTGGTGAATATATGAGCAGATATTTTTTGCTTAAAAGGATGGTTAGGGATCGTAGACATTTTCCAGGGAAATTCCATTTTTTGTCGACGAACGAAGTTGCTTTTACACAGGGGAGGATAAGACTTGATCGATCATGCCCCTAACAAAAAAGTTTGATGGTGTTGTTCAGCTCTTCGGCTCCTTACAATTCAAGGAATTTGGTGGATGGGTTTGGTCAAATTGCAAAAGATGGTCCCATATCATGTTCGTCTGGTTATCTTAAGTTGGGGTCTCACAACAGTCTGATATTGTTTATGCATTGATTTTGGTGGATCCACTTTTCTGGGATCTTAATTACCATATTTAGGCCATAGAATTTAGAAAAGACCAAGGGAAATTGCAGTTTTAAAACCATTTCTTCTATAGTCAGTAAGATGTCAAAAAAACAAAAAGTATTAATTACGGTTGTTTGACATGAGAAGTATTAAGAGGATCAAATCATTAATTGATATTGAGGGGTACGCTAAGCAATATTTTAAGAAGCTGAACAGTTCCATCTTCAACAGAATCGAAAATTTAGGAAAGAAAAAAAAAAGGATACGATGGGAGAAAGTTTAACGTAACAGCCTGATCCCAATTTTTCTTAATCCTTCAACAATCGCAAGTCTAACGTAAAAGCTTCATGTTGTTAAATATGTAAACCCTGATCCTTCAACAACCACCACCAAAACCCTCAAATGCAGAAAGTTCATAGACGTCCAAAATAGGCATATAAAAAAGCCTCGGTCAATATCCTTTTGCCATAAAAACTGCAACTTCATACAAGAAATTATGCTTCAGAAAACGCACTTGTGTTTGAGTAAATTATAAAGTTTTGTGTAATATTATTAAAGAACCATTAAATTTAACAAAGATTAAACTTTCATTACCACTTTTGCATTGGAAAGGATTTGTTTTCCAAAACAAAATGAGTACAAAGATAGATGGAATGGAACGTTACTCTTTTGTCTCACACATATACCTCGTGTCACACTCACACCTCAAGATTAGAACTTGGAAAGCATCTGCGAATAAGAACATCTCTCAAATTTTTATTATTGACCCATAATTAAATGCACAATAATAACGTCAGGAATTGAGTCACCTACCCAATCAACACATGCCATGTCAGCTAACCTCGCGTCTTAGTCATAATAAACGCTTTAGTTTTCCATTCCCCCAAAGTCTAGACTCTTGGCCTCTTCTAAAAGTTCTTGGTTGGTTTAATTAAAATATCCTGCATAGTGCAAATAATTAACACATCTTTGAACTTTATTGTATCTTTAATTAATTCAGTAGAAAATTTATAAATTAAGTAAATTCAGTGGCTAAGCCTAAGAAGGCAGTTAATATGTATAAAACTTGGGAATAGCAACGGGTATATACCTAAAAGTTTTACTTGACGAGTTTGAATCTAAGAATAATAATTTAAGATCCTTAATGTGTGCAAATAAATTCTAACCTATTTATATTTTGTATGATTCCTATTTATCTTTTGTATGTTTATACCCAAATATTACCTTGATATGTATATATATATATAATTTAGCCTTATTATTATTATTATTATTATTATTATTATTATTATTATTCTTTATTGTATTATTTAGTTTATTGCTTATTTCATATTTTATTTATTATTTATTTGTTTTTTTAATTATTTTCATTTATTTTTTTCTTGTGGGTCAATTGAAAATAACCCCTCTATTAAGTAAGGGTAAAGTGGCGTATTACTATCAGGGACAATTCTAGAAATTTTTTTTAAGCGGGGGCAAAATTTTAATAGGGCAAAAAAAATTAATGGGGGAAATTTTTAGTAAGAGCAAAATTTTATTTCTTTTATGGGATCAAAATTTAAAATAATAATATTTTATATAAAAGTGTTTGGAGGCAGTGGGGGCAAGTGCCCCCACTTGCCCCAGTGTGGATTCACGCCTGACTACTATACCTCCTTAGTCCCCGTGAGATTTTTAAAATTTACGATGTTAAATTTAAACTATTTAAAATAATGTAAATTTTAGTTTTTGTTAAATTCTTTATTTATTTAAATATTAAAATTTCAATCTTCTTTTATCTAATTATTGTGGATTTTTATTATTATCTATGTCATAAAAGAAAACTAAAGGAAAGAGAACATGAAAGGAAATGAAGCTAGTTAAGTTTTAGTAAATAAAGAAGCCATTACATTAGGAATGACCAAATTAACCCGACCCGTCTGACCCGACTTATGTCCGGGTTGACGGGGCAATAGGTCAAAAGTGCTTGGCTCGATGAGAAGGTATAAAATGATGTTGTTTTTTAATTTTTTTTAAAATTTAAAATCGGATTGGCAGCTCGGCCCACCCAGGACGATTGGGGGCATGCTACAGCTCACCCGACCCGACCCATTGTCATCCTTACTTTATATCTACAGTTTAGAAGAGAGAGTGAGGAAGCGAAATATTTTCATTTTGTTATTAGGTCTAATATTGTACACATGTGTTATCTTTAGTAGTTAAAGGCTAATAAATAGACTAGTTATTGTATAAAAGATTTAACAATTTTCTAGAGATTTTTAGCGAAAAACTAACATCACTTCTTCTTTTTCTTTGCTTGAAGAAAATGTAAAAATGAAGATTCAAGAAATAGAACTAAGACAAGACAGGGGTCTTTAGGAGTTGAAAAAGTGGATACTGCAATTTTATCATCAATCCAGTTAAAGGATCAAAGGATAGAGAAAGAAGATTAGGGAGAATCGATGGTAAGATACAAAGGCTTTTGACGTAATAACTAATACTATATGTTGAAAAGAATTAGCAAATTTTCAATAGAGAGGGATTGAGAAGGTGGATCTTTAAATATGAACAATTTTTTAAAGCCACCAAAAGTTGAAATGGGATTAGTGGTGAAGGACATGGAGGAAGAGATATTGGAGTGAAATCAACTACATTTGAGAAAACTCCTAAATGAAAGTGATGTCCTATTTGCAGAGACGACCTAATGGACAATTGAGGCCAACGCTGTCATTAATGTGGCGGCTGACAATGAACTAATATAGAGGCCTCCTATTCCTTTATAGACTTGTGCAAGACCAAAAACCTCCAAAGGAATGATAATTAACTATAAGGAAAAAAGCATGAATTTAAAGTCTTCGTTCCTAAGTAGGGTGTCAAATGCAAGGATTTAATTTTTAAGAAGGCCATTGTTAATGTGTAATTTTTTAAAGGTTTGTTCTTACATGAGGATGAAAAAGTCATAGAGAAGAAATCTTCATATGTGATATTTCATAATATAATTGCGCATAACAATAGAGATGTTTAATAAGACATCTAAAAGGTGGAAGAATAGACTCATTTCGACCAAAAAAAAAAGATGATCAAAATGCATGACAACGTTGCGAAGGATCTTAGGTAAGGGATAGAGGAGTACATTAAAGAATTAAATGATCTAGATGCAAAGGTTTTTAGTCTACCTATAAACTATAAAAGTTAGAGTTTAAATCTCAAAAGTAGATTAAAACAAACCTTATAGGAGGGAGTACACGACGGATGTGTATCGCAATTCTATTAAGAGCAAGTCCTTTAATACTTAGAATTGTGAAACCATGGCCATATCCTTTATTAAGGGCTTTAACAAGTGTAGAGGGCTGATTAAGTCAATTCACTCAGATCTAACTATTAATGACTTACTCATTAGCAACTTATCTACCCTTGAGTCTACTCCCAAGCTTGAGTTTGCAACTAAATTCATACCAGGTGAATTTGATGACTTATTGAAGGATGTGGGGATTCTAAAGTGAAAATTTTGAGTCGTCTCTCCATCTTCTTAGTGTATAACCTCCAACAACCCGTCGTTGATAGGTTGGTGATAAGTCAAGGTATGTTCAATCTTAGTGGTTGAACATTAATCCTTGGAAATGGGAGGATTGAGATGCTGGGTTTGTTTAATGATTTTTAGAGTTAGATGGTATATACTTAAAAGTAGTCCTTTTGATGATTTGATAAGTGCGTGTGTATGAGTTTATAAATCCTCCTATACTTATAGTTGACCATTATTTCCTAACTTTAACCTCTATAATATTTAACCTTTCAATCTAATTTATCAATGCACATCATTTCTATCTCTTGCATTTACTTTCAACAAGTTTTAGATTAGACTTGAACTTTTTTTAATTATGAGCTTCAGGCTCAGGCTTTATAGCCCAATCAAGTCCAAGAGTGAACCTCATTTATATGCAAAAATGACATCTTTTATTTATGTAACAAAATAATATTTTTTTTTATTGATAAATTAATTCAATATTAAGCAAGCCAAGTAGTTACTAACTAGAAGTTTTAACTTGGTTATTAATACATTACGAGATTCAGAGTGCAAGTAAGATTGCCACGTGGATGATCGCTTTGACTAAGCGGATTTGAACAAAACTTATCCTAACTGTGTGGAGGATTGTTGCAAAGCATAGAGATCTTACATATTCAATTAGCCTTGATCGTGTAAAGCATGCGATCAACCTTCTCCACACACATGTTTATGTAACTCAAATGCATCATAGTTTCAATGTAAACAATATTTCACATGTGGTTAGCAATATCAAGGCCTGAGATCGAATGGAGTTGTCGACACTCTAGATGATGTCACATTAGGTAAGATTATGTGCCACTGTGTGATTTATTCTCTCAAAGAGGTTTCTGATACTATCTTTAGTCTGAGGAGGAAAGAATTCAAAGGATAAGATGATCTTGTAAGAGGTGGAGTCACTATTAATGTTGGCTTCTTCTACTCTATGAGCGAACCTTATCTTCTCTATCAATTTTATTATTTCATAATCATATTTGGTGATTTAGTGAGATAAGAGCAAAAAATGGTGATTTAGATATAGAAGGAAAGTAGGTCATTTTCAAATATAACTGAAGTCTAATGACTCGTACTCAAGTGAAAAGGTCTAAGGAGAGGTTAGATTGCATAATTCAAATCGAGTCTAGTAGAAGCCAAAATAAAGAAATTCGAGTAGCTCTATTGTTAACTCTTTTATTTCTTTTTACAAAGAGTTTTAAAGACGATTGTTAAATGTTTAACCTAAAAAAGGATGATTAGTAAATAATCCCAACAAGTTTATCAAAATAGAAGAATGAGTCTATAAACTTCAACTAGGTAAGTTGTTATTTTCACTTGTTTTAAGTGCGAGTATAAATATAATTTAAAAAATAAATGTGAGTGCAAATATTGCTATATTATACTCAAATTTGACTAATTGTCATTTGTTGGAACACTCCATAACTTATCATAATTTTTTTATTTATATCAATAAATTATAGAGAAAAAGAACTTTGTGGCTGGACAAGATATGAGATACAGGCAATTTCGTTACCCTTTTACAATCAACTTGAACCCAAAGTTGACATATTAAAGATATTTGCTGTTGGAGCCCTTCGTGCTCCTTTGAGATCTTTACCTTTCTACTGTTTAGAACTACATATTTTGCTCTTCATTATCTATCCCAACTTCTTGGGTAGATTGCATGGGAGGTGAGTGACTAGGCATTTTGGAAAGATTTTGGGGAAGTGGTGATGTGCTCTTGGTGTGTTCACTGAAGAAGTCACTACGATCAGCTGAGTGTATAATGGGGTTTGTAGTAAGTTCAGAAGAAGGTTCCTTCAGAGCATCAAGTGAAGTTGGGTTGGATTCATTCTCGACATTGTTAAAGAGAATAGGATTGCCCATACTGTTCAAGGGAAAAGCATGTGTTCTCAGTAGGATGATGATTCTGACTATTTGGAAGGCACTCTTGGTCTGCATTTCCAGTGGCATCTGTATTATGAGTTGTATCCATCCTCATAGGTTCTTGATAAGTCCCTGTTTGAAAGACTTTTCCCGTAGCCTTCCACACTTTCCCTTGGATTTTAGGATGGGGTTTCCACTGATATGAAACTATAATGTTGTCCTCTCGAAGTACCTTCCCGTCACCAAGTCTCAGAATTGGAATCACAACTAGAAGTTCCTCGGAGAGCTTTACACTTACACAGATTTGGGCATAGCCTATCCTTTTTTTTCAATACCATATTTTCATCCATATAGAAGGTTTCCCTATGAAACTTGCTAAAGAACTCAAGCCTTAAGTAGTCCAATATTCTAAAGGTACATTATGGAAATTAATCCATAAGGGAAGATGCTAAAGTTTGATGGAATCAAGTTGCAAGGAAGGTTTCCACAATTGGATAAAGACTGGTTAATTGCCTATATGCCAGGGACCCGCCTCTAAGACCTTGTTTGCTATTAAAGTAGAATGGAACATGAACAACATGAGGTCTTCTTCAATCAATAAAACATCAACCAGCCCTCGATTTTTCCAAAGTTTCTGAGCCTATTGTTGAATGAGAGGAAAGCAGGGAGTTGGTCAAAGAAAAATACCACAAGTGTGGTGTCCCTATTGCGAGCACGTTCTTCCAATATTTCAATTTCTGGGCAGACAATAAGCTTACCATCAATTCCTTTGGAGGTTTAAAAAGGATGCTTGAGGCATATTGATCCTTGACGACTTGTTTCCAGCTTTTTTGAGGAAGGGGTGTTATTAAAAGATTGGCATTGGGGGAGTTGGATGTAATAGGAGGAGTGTTAGAGGAGTTAGGATGAGGATGATACTGGTCTGGAGGCTTCCGAGAAGGCAAAGATGGAAAATCATCTTTGCCTTTGTTAGCCAAAGGTTGCATGGTCAGAAAACAGAGCTAGAGAAGGAAAAAGCAGTGTTGGCAAAGTTGAAAAGGAAACTACTCAAAATGGGAAGGGAGAGTGGTGGGTAAATAAATTTGGTGTGAATGGACAAAAAAGTCCCTAGGGTTCTAGGTTCCTAATCAAAGGATGGGTAGAAAGGGAGTAGGTGGAGAATGAGGGAGATGGGTAGTAAAGGAGTTGGTGGAGTGGAGAAAGAAGGAGAAGAAGCAGATGAAAATGCGTATCAGAAAACAGGATTTAGGCAGTCTGGGCATGAAGCGAGTTGGAGAAACCATCTTGCCATAGCAAAACCATCTCTGGAATGTCCGAGGTTTAAATTGCCCTACAAAGCAAGTTGCTTTAAGGGATTTTATTTGGAGGGAAAGTGTTGGACCCCGTTACCGGAGCCCAACATCGGACTCGGAAACCTGAAACTTGAGCAGGGAGGGAAGACTTAAAAGTTAAAACTTTTAAGGAAAACTCATTCAGAAGCAAAAGTGAGCGATGAATAGACCTGAGCTCATATTCTTTTAATTTCTTAACTCAAACCTCTACATGCAACTGT
>JAOTAX010000004.1:23603082-23613206 GCA_025629825.1 Erythroxylum guanchezii
TAAGCTCAAAGTTCTACATTACAAATCCAAACAACACATTGAAAATCCAACATTTGATTAAACTATAATCAAGTAGTATCACTATGAGTTACAAATCCTAGACTTAGGCATTCATAAATCATAGCTAAAATACGGATTAAGCTAGTCCCTTTTGAAGCTCATTAAACTCCAGCCGTCACTACATCTTCAGGAGAAAAGAAATGCCTAACCACGCATTACAACCGGAAGCTTCACAACTAGGAATGAATCCACGGCGGTTAAAATGGAAGAGAAAACCCATTAGAGAATTGTCCCCAGGGAACCCCGAAGGGAACCCTGGGTGGTGAGGTCGTGAGTGTTTCCTTTTTGTTCTCTCTTCACTCGTATGTCTCTATTTCTGAATGAATGATCCTTCTCTTGCTAAAGGAATATTCATGTATATATATGTCGGCACTCTCCACTTATCCAAAAATAGGTTTCTTCTCAAAAACGGGTTGCTGGGTTGGTTTGCATAGTATGTAAAACTTTCGAAAATAGTTCGGGTCTTCGAGGTTCTTCGCGGCGACGGGAGAGTTGCGTCGCGGCGTACGCTTTCTGGATTCTTCGCCACGGCGAGCTTTTCCTTCATGGTACGTCGCATCGGGAGAATCAATTTTTGCACCTGACAAGTCATCTCATGACTTCCATTTCTTTGTTCCACTCTAGTTATACTCTTCTTGAGTTGGCTCTACTCCCCTTCAGACCTGCAATGAAAAGTAATAATTTGTAATATCAATTGTCCTACAATTTAAAGGAGTGCAATTGTTAGTTAATTATACAATTTGACCCTCAAATCACATTAATTCAAAATAAGTACTCTTAGATCAAATTAAGCACAATGACCAACAAAAGGAGTCGAACAAAAACTATGAAAATGTCACTAAATAATATAGCAAACTTGGGTTCAATCAACTTTATACAAATAATAAAAGTTATGTACATAATTAGAGATTCCTAAGCATAAATCTCTTAGCTACCAAAGGAGTTCAAATGGAACCTACAAAAATTCCTTACAACCTAATTCCTTACAGCAAACACAACCACTATATTCTATATAACCTTCCTACCAAGAGAGCTTATAGAGCTAGCTAATCTATTCAGTAGCATAAATATACCATCAACAATTTCCAGCTGCATATTCGAGCAACATTAATAAACAAAACCTATCAACTGTCCACTAGATTTAGCTCTAACGTAATCTCAGAAAGTTCCCTTCCCACTCCCCTTAAACGTGATCTATCTCCTTCAGTCTCCATTGAAGAAAGTATACAATTAAAGTCTCCTACAACAGCCCAAGGTCCTCTTAGTGAAGCTTGAATGACCTTAAGATCCTCCAAAAGTTTAGCTTGTTGGAAGACATGATTAGCTACGTAAATAACAAAAATTTTGACATTGCCTAGTATATCCTGAATTTTGCATTTAACATATATAATCTGATCTGACATAAAGCTTGTATGGGCACTACTTCTCTCTGTTTGAACGTAATAATGATTCTGCCATTGTGATGAAAGGAATGATTAGTAATCAGTTTTCATTTACCACCAAAAAAAGTAAATGATGCTTATAACTACCAAAGCTTTATTTTGGTTTCCAATAACCCAACACTAAATAATTTTTCTCCAATGCTATGTCCTTGACAACTTGTTGTTTAAGAGGGTCATTAAGCCCCCTTATGTTCGAAAATAAGAATTTCATTTCTCAGGTGGGATGAATCTCCCTCAACCTATTCTTACCTTTACGTTTAGCTACCTTTTACCTGCTAATAACTAGCTCAAATTTTCCCATGTTAGGTCCCTTGTCCAGATCCTAAAACATTAGAAGAAATTTCATTATTTTGCTTATCAATAATTTGATTCTTCCTTTGTGATTTCTCCTCTTTGTGTTGCTCCACTAATTTGATCAATTTCATTATATTTTTCCCATCAGATTCTCATCCAGGTTAATATATTGGTTATTTGTTTCAGCCCCCAATATCCTTTCATTCGTGGTTTCCTCCACACCCATAAGCTCATTATGATTACTTGTTATAAACTTTTTCCCTGTAGGCTTCCACACTTTGTGACTCATCCATGGTTTCCATGGATAGCTAAGTTGGATTACCTCCTTGAGTAGTTCCCCCCTCACCTAGCTTCATCACAGACAACATCTCAGGCAGCTTATGATCCTTCTTAATTTCTACACATATCTTGGCGTAGCAAATTTGTTCCATTCTAGCTGTTAGAGTATCCATGGAAAGGGGTTTTCCTACCGAACTAGCTAAGAAACTTAGCCCTTCCAACGTCCAAATCTTAAGAGATACATTGTAAAAAAATGATTCAAATAGGGATTGAATCAATGCTTCTCCTATACAAGCACATTCATGTGTGCTAAGGACCCAACTCTAACATCTCATCGAGGTTGCATTCGTTGGAAAATTTAAAGATGAACGTGTCTTCCTCCGTTAGCATAGTCCTTCCAAGCCTTTTCTTACCCTATTTTTCCATCACCCATTTTTGTACCTACGAGTATGAAAGCCTCTTGTTCCAAAAGTAACAGAAAGTTCCAAATAGCTGCTTTTGCTTCCAGCATTTCTTTTAGTGGAGTTAAAACTCCATCAACCACAATATCTTTGAAATGGGTTAGCTTGTGCTTCACCGTTTAGGTTGTTACCTTCGACCTCCAAGATGACTTAGGGGATGCTGGAACCCTTTCCTTGCTTTGTGACCTATTTCCATTACCATGGGATCCAAATTTTTTGGGTTGAACTTTCAACTCTTATGCGTTTCATAAACTTTGCAATAAGGAAAATCTTCTTTAGAGAACTCTACGGTTCCCGCACTCTTCTCAACTCTAGCAATCTTCACTGTAGATTTCCTATCACCATTGGATGAAGATTTTTTAGTCGAGTTTCCAACTCCTCTATGTTTCCCTGAACTTTGCAAATCTGAAAATCATTTTTAGAGAACTCCACAGTTCCAGTACTCTTCTCAACTCCATCACTCTTCTCAGCTCCAGTGCTCTTCACTGTAGATTTCCCATCACCATTGGATGCATATTTTTGGCTCGAAGTTCCAACTTCTCTGTGTTTCCCTAAACTTTGCATTTCTGAAAAAACTCCCTTAGTAATTACATAATTCCCACAATCTTCTCAGCTCTAGCTCTCTTCATTGTAGAGTTCCCATTAAGGGCAACCTCGCCCTCCTCCTTCTCCATGTCTCCAAGTACAGGAGCATCTGGGCGTGCTTGGAGCATCTCCAGCTCCTACTAAGAACTTTCCAAGACTGGAAAGTTGCGAGGGATAGTTAAGTAATTTGGATAGAGAGTATTCAGAGATTAGTTTGCATAGAGAGAATAGAAATTTATTAAATAGAATACTGTTATAAAAGATAGAAATAATATGGTGTGCCACTAATTGTTAGTGCACCAAATACACCACTTAATTGTTAGTGCACCAAATGCACCACTTATCATAATAGTATTTTATTAGAAATTTTGTATTATAAATAGAAGGGTTAACTTGATGTAAGTGATACCATTTTTTATAAGAAGAATTCTCCTCTCCCAAATATTCTTAAGTTTTAGTTTCGGTTTTTATAACATATATATTATAATATCAATTTTGTAATGCACAAAACACTCACAAACTTGGTTGGAAAATTCACCATTTATTATAACAAAAGAAGATAAAAATGAAGTTAAATGATAACCAATAAACTTTGTTAACCATCTAGTTTGACTAACAATAGCCTAGTTCCTCGCATAATTGCATGCTCTGATGTTAATTCTTCATCTCTGTAGTTTGTCTTCATTGCTTTTAATCTAAACTTTTAAAGAATCTCTAATTCACCTTCCTCCTGCAATTAAATATTCAATTGTAAAGTAAAAATTTTAACAAATAATATAAAATAAAAAACCTCAAGACATTAACCATAAAAATATATCAAACATGAATTATCATTTAAGAGGTAAGAGTTTAGCCAATTTATTGAATAAAAATCCTAAAAAACTAACACCACTTTGTGCAGAATTATGATTACTCATAAAATATTTATTGTAATGTAAATCTTACCTCATCCAGCACACATCCAATATGAGCAGTGAAGTAGCATTTCTTGCAATAATAAGCAGCATGTTTTGAGTTCCTTAAACTCTCACAAACATGACAATAATATTCATCTCGTCCTTCTTCGGTAATCGAATCCATTAAAGTAAGGGGATGGACGTGACATACACTTTTAACATTCTTGGGTATTGGAATACACTCAATGTGTAGGTTAAGATCGCATTCCAAACATCGGTAAAAAGATGCATTGCAATCTTTTCCACACGTTTTACAGCTAAACCATTCCTTCATGCCATATATACCTTCAGCCACAAAGCAGAAAAGTTTGTGCTCGTGACACATATGTTGAAGACCAGATGTTAGGTACTTGACACATTTTAGATCAAGCTGAAAATCATCTTCTGCACACTCATAACCAATATATGAAAAATCTGTGCAAGCTTTGCAAAAAACTTCTCCGACCGTAAAATGCAAGGGATGTTGGATGTGAAAGGGATGCTGAATGTACCGGGGTTTGAGTTCGTTAAAGCAAGATTCATGAAGAAAGAAACTGCATGCATAACAACAATAAGTTGGACCTGAAATTAGCAACCTACATGTTGAGCAATCAACTTGGAGTTTCTCAGGAATAAAGGCAAATCTAAGTTTATGGTTGTGGGAGAAATGTGAAAATCCAACTTTACTCCCATTATCATTCAACTTTCGGTAATGGTTGCCAGTGGAAGGGATTCCTTGAGCACACATCATGTCGAGGGAAAAACTACATTCTTCACAGTGGTGACACATGTCACTTTTATGGTAGACTTGACATCCATCACATACAAATCTTTTGATAAACTCTCCTCCTCGGATAGAAATAGGGTGTTCATGAAGATTGTGTTTTATTTTGGAGGGTAATTTTGCACATTCTTTATGCAAATGAATTTGGCAAAACGAGCATTCATAGTGTGGACTCTTCTCTAACTCTTTACATAGATAGCAGGAGAAGCTAGTTATATCTTCAAAATAGTTCAAAATATGATCATTAAATTTATCTTTAATCTGCACACAACAAAAAAAGAGAGAAATATAAGTTTAAGTTAATTATAATAAATATTTTTCATAATAAATATTATTCTTTTTAACACATCTTCTATCATTTTAATTTTATCAAAAGAATTCTTGTGCATGATATTATTTAGTTATATATATCATTTTTATGTTATTTTATAATCTATAATATTATAAATCAACGCATTGTAATTAATATGAATTTTAAAATTAATACATTTATTTTATATTATAATTTAATAATTGATAAAATATGAGAACTTGTATATATTTAATTAATTACATCATTTTAATAAAAATTGATATTGTAGAAAATTATTTTAAAACATAGTTCGATACTAAAAAGATAATAATATAAAAGAAAATTGATTTATGAAACTAAAAAGAATACCAAATAGATTTGTATCTATATTATTGATAGTTTAGAGTAAAGTAGTAGTTTAATATACTTTTTTGCATTGAATTCACTTAATTCAATTTATTATATAAATGACTAGTAAATTTTTGTGCCTATCATAACATATATACATGTGGTAGTAGTTTATATATACTTACCAGGAGTTGCCTCATGCACCGTGGACTAACTGAACGATTACACAAGTTAGGGACCTTTTTAAGGTTATTATCTTCTTCGTCGTCTTCCTTTGCTATGTAGTTCTGCTCAATTTCATTTGACTACACAATATAACAAGCAAAAGCAAAAAAGATCATGAAATAGTTGAGTAAGACGAGGATCTTAAAAAAAATGAAAAAAATGAAGAAATAAAGTTTTACCTCGGTTGATAGTACACATTCAATGTGAGCTGTGAAAATATGACCCGTATTAGCACACTGTTGACATGAATAAGCATGATATCTTGGATTCCTCTTGTTCTCACAAGTATAACAATAACACTGATCTTTAGATTTATCGATCTCATCCTCTGTTAATGGATCTATAAGAGTTAGAGGATGAATATGAGAATCATGCTTCACTTCTTTTGGAATTCCAATGCATTCCATATGAAAATATGGCCGGTTTTTGCACTCCAAACAAATGTAGAATGATCCCTCGCAATTCTTACTACAAATGCTGCATTGAAATTTTGACCAATTTGGAGCCACAAAGTAATAGAGGTCGTGTTTGTGGTAGTCTTTATTCTTGAGTGCATATATTACCCCCAAATTATTGATGGCACATTGGCCATGAAGCCTAAAGGAAGGGCACCAATAACATCGGTAACTCAGCCCACTTGGAACTGTCCCACAAGCTCTACATTGTCCTTCAGCTGAAGCTTGGAGGTGAACATTGTGAGAAGGGTGATATGGGTGTTGTATTATTAGTGGCAGTTCGACACAAGATTTATGTAAGTACACTGAACATTCAACGCAACCATAACATGGGCCTGAAAGTGGCAATCTGCATCCTTCACATTTTTCATTAATGTAACTATGACAATTGAAGAAACTTAACAGATGTAGATCATGGTTAAAATACCTAATTTGGGTCTTCACCTCATCTCCAATTGATCTTTGAATCGTAATGTCTTTGATAAAAGCACATTTGAAATCAATTTTGAAGCCACATTCTTTACAAATTGCCATAAAATAGCCATCGCACAAATTCCTGCACTTTTCACAAATGAACCTCCCACAATCATATTCAATAGAAATTGAGTGATGAGAGTGACAAGGGTGTTGTACTTCACATTCTTGTCGGGTAATCTCTACGCATCTCTTATGAAGGTAGAAATGACAGGAAAAGCAACAATACGTTAGATCGGCTATTTCCCTTTCACATAGCTTGCAAATATAAGAAGGCCAAATCCATTTCTTTGTGGATGTGAAATTGAAAAGGAAGAGCGTATGACGATGGCTGTCATGGGAAATCTGAGTTTTTGTATCTGGAGAAAGTGAGGCTGTGATTTGTTGGAGGTTAGCGTTATCTGGTGGACGAGCACAGTTTAAGTCGAGCTTCAACCCGCACTCTGAGCATTCATAATACTTAGAAATTCTTATGTTATCCCTGCAACCTTCACAAATTTTGTAGGCTTTTGCCGTTTGAAGGGTTAGAGAATGATCCTGTTGCAAGTGTAGGGGATGAGCTCGTATCTCACGAGGTAAAGAAGCACAGAATTTGTGAACCCAGATATCACCACAAATTTCACAGAAATATGCAGGACCATCAATCACGATTTCAGAGCAGACACAGCACTCAGGATAGTCTTCTTCATCATCTGCCTTTCCTCCATTTCTTTCATCTCGTTTGAAAAACTTGAGCAAAATATGGGAGAAATTGTTTTTGTTTTGATAACAAAAGGTCAAGACGTGATGATGCTGAAATTGAATCTCCATTATCAGCAGTTCAAACTGGTTGTGATTGATGAGAAGGGGAAAGAAAGCGAAGGGATTACAATGGGGAAAGTTATCTCTTTCAAAGCAAACTCTGATTCAATAAAATAGAAACATACAAAGCTTTCAACGCTTGGAATCCATACTTATCCAATTACTATTCCATGTTCGTATCATCATTAATAAACATAGCAACTATTACTTTTATGTTACATAAGTCTTTCTCAATGGTTTTCCAGAAGACTGTGCTGCTCCCGTCTTTAATGCAACAACCACTCCATGTGACTTTTGGAAATGGCGGCTTTCAAAAAGACTGTGCTGCTCCAGTCTTTAACGCAACAACCACCCCAAGAGTTTTATAATTAGTTTGGCGACTGAGTTTTTTAATTATTAGTTTTTAGTGCCTAATATTTTATTATATTAAAATTATTTGGTTTTTAATATAAATCATTATATATGTATATAATACCATATAAACTTTCAAATTAGAAGTATCTTTTTATTTTTCTAATTTTAATTTTATTTAAATTAATAATATAATAATTAAATTTATTTTATTTTATTTGTATGATAGAACTTATTAATCATAAATATATACGTATTTGTTTTTCCAAATATTTATTTGATTATTTACATTTTACTTTATGATTTAATTTTTTCCAATTATCGTATTTTAGTAAATAGACACATATTATATATAATGACTTCATTAAAAATTTTGACATAATTCTATATAATTTTTTTATAAAAATAACAAAAAGAACATGTATTTAATTAGTATTTTTAATAAATTTATTAGCATTATTTAACTCTCAATAATTTAGCATTATTTTTAATAAATTTATTAGCATTATTTTCAATAATTTAACTCGTAATCAATGAACGCTTATAAAAAGAGATAATAGGTTTTAGCCTGTACATTCTATTACCGCTGAAAGAAGTTGTTTTTCCACTTCTTTGTTCTTTTAAGTTGTCTAGCTGGACCATTATCCAACCTTCTGTGAATGGAATTGTGTTACAAACTGATTAGAAGGGGAAAAAGAGAAGGCTTTGCGATTGGGAAGGTTTACGGCTGAATTGTAACCTCATTCAAAGCAAAGTATAACTCAACTATTGAGACCTCAAATTTGGTATTTTTTTTCAATAAAATAGAAATATACAAAGCTTTAACAGGGGAAATCCATACTTATTCTGATACTAGTTCATGTTCATATCATCACTGATGAACAAAAAATAAAAAAAACACCAAACGTTACATGGAATTAGACATAAAAGAACACATTCCGCAATGTGTGATGCCACAGTAATGGCGTTTTGTAGAGTTTGCTTGTTCAATATTTGCAATATACAAATTTCAGTTGGATTCTTACATTGTCAAAAAAGATATTTAGTTGAATACTTTGCTTTTCTACCTTTGTGATGTTTAGGGTACTGCCTATACTCAGTCAGAGTCCAAGAAATCGAAGAAGAAGAAGAAGAATTGAAGTTCAGTTCATACGTCTGCAAAACTCACACACTAAGAGAGCCCACAAGTAGAACTAGTTCTCAACTTTTAGGCCTTTGTAGCATGAGAAAGAAATTTCTATTTTTGCTTTTGGTGGAAAACTTTAGAAGATGAGCCCTTTTGAAGAAAAACTTAACTGTAATATGAGGAAGGATATAGCTTTTTTTTCCCCATGTTTTCATAATTTAATTGTTTTATGAGCTAATGAATTACTTACTGTTCTCACTTAAGTATAACATTTTAATAATTATATATATCATGATCTAAAATATAATATTTTATATAAATATTTTGCATTTTATAATATATATTATATTATATTATCAGTTTTACATCACACAAAATACTTTTATAAACTTGGTTGAGGAGTTCACCGTTTATTATAGAAAGATAACATAAAACATCAAATTTAGGTTAAACTATATTCTAACAGATTTTGTTAATCATTTGGTTTGATTAATAATGACTTGGAACATTTTAAATCAATTATCATTTAAGAGGCAGTAGCTTAGACTACCTCCATGCAAAAATCCTGAGAACCAATACTACTCCATGCAAAATTATTGAGTACTCATCAAATATGTTAAAGATGATTGGAATTTAGATCTTTACCTCATTGAGCACACATCCAATATGAGCAGTGTAGTGGCATTTCTTGTAACAATAAACTGTTTTGGGTTCCTCAAACTCTCACAGTAATATTCATCCCGTCCTTTTTCGGTTTGGATCCATTACATTACATAAAATTATCATGGTATTAGAACCTACGTCTGCAACATTATAAAGCTTAGGATTTTCTTCAACCACCTCAATACACAACTACTACATTTTATCGTACCACAACACCTTCGACAACATCATCCCAAACCATTACCAATACGTTTCTTGTTCTTGATCCCACATCATTCACTCAAGCGAACAAATTTTTTCAATAGCACCAGATCATGTTTTATGAGTTCACTACTCTACTTCACAACCACATATGGACCCTTATTACTCCTCCATCTGATGTGGATCTACTTGGTTGTAAACGGGTGTTTCGTACCAAACAAAATCCTAATGCATACAATAATTTTATACTATAAATTATATAATATTTTAATGGTATATATTGTTATAAAAGATAGAAATAATATGGTGTGCCACTAATTGTTAGTGCACCAAATACACCACTTAATT
>JAOTAX010000004.1:23620392-23634197 GCA_025629825.1 Erythroxylum guanchezii
CAACAACAACAACAACAACAACAACAACAACAACAACAACAACAACAACAACAACAACAACAACAACAACAACAACATTCAAAATTGTAAAATAAATATTGCAACAATTATCAAATAATCAATGAATTACATATACTATTTTTATTATACTATAGGGGCATTTCCGTCATTAACACTATTTTTTGTTCTGTCCTCGGCAACCAAACACATTTTTGTACTCAAGACGAAGACAATTATCTCTGTTCTGTTTACCACAACCAAACATCTCACTGTCTCCAATTCTTGTTATGTTCCGTCCTGTCCTGTTCCGTCTCGTCCCG
Organism: Erythroxylum guanchezii; assembly: GCA_025629825.1. Classification (NCBI taxonomy): domain Eukaryota; kingdom Viridiplantae; phylum Streptophyta; class Magnoliopsida; order Malpighiales; family Erythroxylaceae; genus Erythroxylum; species Erythroxylum guanchezii. The sequence continues at coordinate 23,620,713 of JAOTAX010000004.1, forward strand.
TCCTTATCTGTTGAAGACGCTAACCAAACACAACATAAGAACTCACGTCCACCTGTCCAACGTGAATTATCGATATGGAGAACTTATATCTTATATGTCATCTCTTGACAATTTTAGTTGATAGGCTTAAAAGAAAGAGATTTATAAGAATTTTGGATAAGCATGAGTAGTTCTTCAGAAAACTTTAAGGAAAAATGTATGTATTTATCTTTAAGGTTTTCATGAAAATTTAAATAAACATTTAATATTTCAAAGTTTATAAGTTAACCTTCAAGATTAACATCTATTTACAAAACAACTTTTTATATGAAACTTAAAAATAGACCCCTTAAGTTTTTTTTTCTACCATATGAATAAGCTCTTATCTTTATTATGCATTATGTAATAAATTATGCCTACTAAGATAGTTCTATGAATAAATATTAACATTAAGGTCAATTTTATGAATGTCAAAACCTTGAGGGCTTATTTGAATTGTTGTTAAAAACTTTGGGATGGATTCGTATATTTAGCCCAAATTTTAGACCTTAGAAAGCTTTGATAGAAAGAAGCAAACTATAAGTCGGTTGGTGTCTTTTACCCTAAAAAATAATTATAAAATACTTACATCAGTTCTTAAAAATTTTGTTACAAAATTATGAAACAAGCCATGCTAACATAATGAAGGAAACTAATCAACAATTTATCACCCAATGCAATAATTATCAATAGATTATTCATGTTTATACTTCTATATTGTATAGTAATTATATTTCTATGAATATTAAGTTTTACTAAGTATTAATTTAAAATTAAGATTAAGAAAGTAAATTTTGGTCATATATGAAAACAAGTGAATGGCCAAAATCTAGTGAAAATGGTTATTGTAGGACAAAAATGATTATTAGATTTATTATGGAAAGCTTCAATATGTTTATTATATGTAATTATTAATTATTTTCAAGCTTTTTTATTGTATAAAACTCCTAACATATGAAAAGGTTTAGTTTTTCATGAGACTTATTTATATAAAGTATGTGATACATAACATCTAATTATATTAAATTTGTTGAAAGACCTCATTTCAAGTTTTATAAGCATTTTTAGCTCACATTAATATAAACTTATTTTTTTCAATGGACTTAGGCTTACTTAGATCTTTTGTTAGATTGAGTTTATTAACTTTATTATAGATTAATTATTTTTTACTTTTAATTTGAAAATTTGGCAATTAATAAAAGCTTAATTACAAAAATATAACTGTTTCCTTTTGGGAAAAAAATTAATTTCTATACATTTGATATGAAGAAAGTATAAGAATAAGAAAACACAATGAAAACTTTATCAATCAACCTTTTGAAAAAGTAATGGTCTAATAGATAACAAAATTCCATTATTCAATCCTTTAAGTTTTTTGTATAAAAAAAATACTAAAAAGCTTACGTTATATGTGACATAAATATAATATAATCACACAGATCTAATTATTTTATTTTAATAAATGATAAAATGGAGTATGAAAAATAAGAATAGTATTTTGATGATTAAAAATATATCAAATTTCATTTACTAATTTTGATTTCTCTAAATTTATACTAAAGTGCAATAGAAAATTTTGATTTCTTTCACTTTATGCTAAAATTGAATTAGTGAAAAAATCTTTTTATATAATTAAAATTTATATCTCCTTATGTCTCATAAATTTATATGTATCTCAAGATATGTTAAGAGATATAATAATAAGGTCAAATTATAGATATTCTTAATGGCATGTCAAATGCTCAAGGTTAACTTCAAATCTTAAAATTTTGACAATAATATGACAAAGGAATATAAATTTTATGCTAAAAAGCTAAATGATAATCATCATGTAATATACTTACATTACATCACAATAAAACAATATCAACACCAAACATATCATTTTCAAGTTAGTAGTATCAAAGGAACCTAAAATTGACACATCCATATCCTGAAATGACTAGGTGGCCTTCTCGGCACCCCACAGTGACCTTCTAATCGATATCTGATCCAACTTGAAAGATCCTATGGAGCTAAGCCTATTCTCTTTTTAATCAAAAAGCTTTAACGCATCATAAAAGATATAAGCAGTGGAGCTTTTTAATCATTTTTATTAAAAACTTCTGCAACACAATGGTTATATTTTGACCTTTCCAAAATTTTTAATTCTCTATAAAAGTTCAAAAACACTTCTATAATTATCTCAAAATCCCCACTACAAATTTTGGGCTTTAAGTCCATTCACAAGCAATCTCAACAATCACTTCAATAATCTTAAAAATAAACTCAAACATATTCATGCATTTAACTTTAAAACATTCGTATACATGCGTTCTTTACACAAAATATAGTCTAAAACATATTCATGAAAATGCAAATGTTCTCAAAAACACTTATAAGGCAAAAATGCCTACACAACAGCACGTGATGAGGTTGACTAGTCGTGAGGTGGAGTCCTTGCTACTAAAGCCCCTGAGTGTGCACCTAGGAGGTTTCATTTAAAAACAGAAAAGAGAGTGTAAGTTAAATGAGCTCAGTGAGTGACAGAATTTCTATTCAAATCACATTTAACTATTTAAACCTCCCTAAAGCAAATTCATCTCAAATTGAATAATTCAATATTTAATATGAAACATATATACTTCAAAAAATCAAGTTTTTCAAATTGTTTTTCAAATAAATAGTGGTGGCATTAAAAATATCATGAATTTATTACACGACATAACCTATTACTAAATTCTTTGCCATATGGTACCCTTAGGCATAAAGTCACGAAGCTGGTTTTGTATCGCTTACTCACGACTAGGTACTCACTAGTTATGGAGTTGGCTCTACATTGTTTACCCGCACTAGGATGACAGCCATACATCAGTAGTTACAGAGCTGGTTCTACATGGCTTACCCGCAACTGGTTAATCACTAGTTATAGAGCTAGTTCTACATCGCTTACCTATAGTAGGTTAACCACTATATACCAGTAGTTATAGAGCTGGTTCTATATCGCTTACCAGCAACTAGTTACCCACTAGCTATGGAACTAGTTCTATATTGCTTACCCATACTAGGTTAACCATTATATACCAGTATATTAATATGTTTAAAACCTATCAGTACACTATAGGCTAAAAACCATTTCCTTTTTATCAACCAATAACATCATCTCAAACCATATAAGGTTTAACTTTCAAACTTCAATTCATATATTGCTAAAAACATAAAAATTATACTAGTAATATTCACTTATAATGCATCATTCACATAAAACTCATAATCCGTATTCACTTCACGATAGAATAGAAATCATTTTTATAAAATACACTTAAAATGCACTCACCATTAAGAAACTTTATTACCGAGCACACTCACACATTCTGTGCCTTTCTTTTACCAACACAAGCACATTTTGATTAGGTATTTATTTCCAAATTCAAAAACAAGACATTAACACTATAAATTCAGTTTAACTGAATTCGAGATTATTATTTAATCGTGTAACATATACGCTAATCGTATTTCTGTTTACTACTGTAAGCTAACGTATTGTTCTCCATTTCCAATTCTAACTTCAAAAGTCACTTAAAACAATATTTTATCCATTCTAACTTATCAATTTCTTTTTAAAAAAACTATCTCACTCAATTTAATTCACCATATCATGATCATGCATAATGATTCATGGCTATGACCTATGTCTAAAATCTATACCTCTACTTGTTCCTTACTGTTCACATAGCAAACGTTCAAATTAATCTTTGAGGTCTTCTAAAAATTTGTTTCCCTAAGTCTCTAGTTTCCATATTATCAAATTCAGTCCATTTAAACTTCTAAATCATGAAAAATGTAGCAAATATCACAATCTGTTTCCACACAGGGGTAGTATCAAGTTACCATTTTTCAATCTCAAACTTCGATATCATTAATTCAGGATTAGGTCTAGGTTTATTCTAAAGATTTTTAGTAATATGTTTTAGGTTTCATCTCCAATTGGAATAACTCAATTTGGAGGTTTGTAGGTTGATTTATGGCCAACACAATGGGTTTGATTCAAACTAACTTAAGATAGAATTCTACTAAACGTTCCTCTCTTGTTATATTCAATCAATTATGTGTAAAGAAATACCAAAATAACACCAAGAAACCACTGTTCTTAAACACATCCTTCTCACTCAAAACAAACCACTGATCTTCAACCTTGCTTTTCTTCTTTTCACTTTTTGTTTTTGCTCCCTCACATTTACCTTCTCAAACACTCTCGCGGTTATGCTCAAATGAAGCCAAAAGTCTTGCTTTATTCTTTTTATACTTACTTAATGCTTTACACATGTCAATGTCTTAATGGTTGTCTCTAATGACTAATTATTCATCTAATAAATGGTGCTTAACCCTTAAGAAAGCATTTAATTGGTCATTAGGTGTGAATCACTAATCCACTCACACCATTATACACAAAAGACCAAATTGCCCCTTTAATGAGTTTAATTCACCAGCTACACACATTTTGAAAATATTCCGCAATCATCTTATCATCAAATTGACCATGAAGTTTTCTAATTAGGGTCAATACTTAATGATTGGAGGCTTTAAAATTTTTTGAATGGGTTTAAAATCATTAATACCCATTACTTTTCAGAAAGGGCATTTTAGTCCTAAACTTTTGAAACTCCCGAAATCCATCCTATGGAACTCATTTTTGATCCATTTCATTATCATTTAACTCTAAAACTTATTCCGGATATTTTTCATTATTTCGAGGTTGGGTTCCACAAAAATTCACTATTCATTTGAAAATAATATTGATTGAAAATAAAAACTTTTATTCAGTGAAAGGGAAGGTTCGGGGTTTTACAAAAGTGCCCATATTAAGAAATGTCCTAAAACATTATTCTTAAGGTGCAGTCCTTTGATTATATGATCAACCAGTATATACTTGAGTCAAACTATAATCCCCTATAATATCATATTTATGTACAAGTTCTTTTACATTCAAATATCTGACTTCAAAATGCTTAGCCTATGATAGTTTATTATTGTTACCAAATAATAAATTTAAAAATTATCACAATACAACCTAATAAGTCTAGTAATTGAATTAAACAAAAAAGGTTCTAAAATCACATTTTGAAACCAAAATACCTGTGAAGTAACACTATACCAAGTAAAAAAAATCAACATGAATTATAAAAGAGGGAAATGTATCGATTTGACACTCTACAACACCATCCACTAATATAAAAATGTAAAATGCAATGTGGATTTCCTGTCATCTAGACATAAAAATTTGATTATGTATAACCAATTTAATCAAGTTTTTTTAACATTTGTGCATTTAATATATAACATATAATTCTCTTTATGGTATCTTAAAACTTTTTTTAACTGCATTATTGTGGCGTATACCTAAGTCATATAAATGTCTACTCAATAAATCAATTATGAATGCAATATCTAATCTACTATAAATTTAAGAATACATTATGCTACTAACTATACTAAAACATGACACATATCTCATAACCCTCTCTTATCTTCATTCTTTAGAAACTATACCAAAAATAGATTCTTTTCATAAGAAGATGATGTTGCATAAGTTATAGACTTGTTCATATTAGCCTTTTGCAATATAAGCTAAGTGTATGCTTTCTAAGATAGAGCTAACAAGTTTTGAGATTTGTTCTAATGAATCAAGATGCTTCGTTGATTGGGTGCATAATATTCATATTATTTTTTATTTTTTTATGATATAAATTATTAATTAATAAATTCTAATTGGGTTTTATATTAAAGGATGCAAATTGGAGATTGGAACTAAGATATGCTTAGAGTTGAAAGTTTAAATATAAATTAGCAAGGTACAAATCATGCAGGAAGTTTAAAATAAAAACCAGTGATATAAGGCTAATGAATAAGATGCTAGCATGCACTATCAAGAACTAGTGAAAACAACTATCAATAAAGGACTTTGATAAATAAAAAGGTGGGCATGCTTTATCAAAATTTTATACCTGACAAAATTCTTTTCAGATAAAAGCAAGAATTAAAGATATATCCATTAAAATTATTATTTTATTTTTCTTAAGAAGGAAGTCTCAAGTCCTAATTTGAATATAAATAATATTTGTATAAAGATTAAGATAAAATTATAGAGGAGATATTTTATTTGACAATGAAGATATTTTGAAGAGATCCTTTAAGGATTGAAGGGTTGGATTCTACCTTGACTTACATAGGAGGCTTTTTCTTTGTAAAGGGGCTATATAAAAAATTCTCCTCTTCTCATTTATTATGGGCTGCATCTTCTTTATAACCATAAAAAACTAATTAATTCTTTTCTAGCCAAGGATAAATGAAGTTTGATTCTAAAAGTTGTGAGATCTAATTTAGTTCCTTTTTATTCATTGTTCTTGAGTATTTTTATATTCTTTGCAACTTCTTAAAATAATTATTTTGATTGATTGAATAAAGATATCATTATTTTTCAAAATAGTTACTTGCCATTTAGAATATCAATTCCGTATAAGTTTAGTTGTTCTAATATTTTTTGTAAATAGCATAATTGGTTATAGATATAATTTTAATATATCTTATAGGAATATATAATCTAGTTTAAATAAATTGAGTTTTTTGTGTTTATTGAATATATATGGATACCACTCTACTCATTGCTGCATAAAATTTTTTTAAAATAATAATTTTATTTTTGTTATATTTGACGCTCTTCACTTTCCATGTTTATTCATGCCAAAATGCTTACACAAATAATTAAACTTAAGTAAAATGTTTAAATCATTTGACATAAGACATCATCTACATACAAAAAGAGAAAAATGACCTTATTTCCCTTGACTTTATAATGCAAACATCCTTTTAATTATTTTTTTATGAATTTGGATGAGGTATTTCCGCATCAAAACGCAAGGCACTACTAAAAAAAGCTTGTTTCAGTCTATTTATAAATTTCCTAAATCTATAAACTAGATCACTATTGTCATCCCCCTAAATCCTTTGGACAACTTTATATCGACCTTTTCATAAAGGTTTGCACTAAAGAAAACAATATTGACATTTATTTGATGTAATACAGACATAACAATGTAGTATTGATATAATTACTATGAATGCATCTTCAAAAGATGATAGATAAATGTTAGAATAAAGTTTGTCCATTCTCTCTAAATGAACCATTGGACAGTTAGCTTGGATTTAAACTACTTGTTCATTCATTTAGAGTACTTTTTATTCTTATAAACCCATTTGTGACCATTAACTTTCATAATTTTAAAGGTAACTCTGCAAGTTTTTATAAGATATTATGCTTCACATGTTGCATTCATCCCTTATTACATCTGATAACATATTTGAATAAGAAATAAAGTAGCATAAGAAATGTAATTCATTTAAAAGCAAGTAAATGTCATAGTATTCTCACCTTACACACACATTATCATTCAATGATTTAGTAGGCCTCCTTACCCTAATAGATATTCTTAATTAAAAATGTTGAATTTTGTAGTTGTATAATTTCATGTTCTTATAATGGATCCAAAATAGGTATATGATCATGATCCCTAACTGAATGAGAATAGGATATGAAACTACAACAACATATATTATATATCCTTTAAATATTGATAATGGCATATTCATCAAGCGCATCATTTTCTTAAAAGTTATTTATATATGATTCTACAATTTTAAATGGTTATTTCTTTATAGTAAAAATAGCAATCTTCATAATGATTTAGGTAATTTATAAAATAGTACTAATTTATCTAGAATGCAATTTATTCTCAAAAGGATAGTATAGATGTACCTCATATTGGATTATGTTTCCCTCTAATATGTAGGATGGCCCAACGCTAATGCCTAGTCCATTTTGTAAGCAATGAAAATTTTAAAAATTAATTAAAGATTAGATGTGAAAAAATTGCTTGACCAAATTGAGAGAAAGGAAGGAGAGGAGCTAAAAATCTTGATTTCCATTTTTCATGAATTGCTAAAGAAGTGATAATAATATAATAGTTTCCTCTGCAATTGAGTTGGAATTTTACCAATAGGTTTTTAAGAGATTAATCTTGGTTTTGGAAAGTGAAGATCACATTTAGATCTCACTTGAATAGTATTTTGCTTAAAAAGCTGAGGGAATTGTATGTAAGGATAACTTTGAGCTATTTTGATTTAAGTTATGGTTGGATGATTTTTTTTTTGTTTGGTCGAAATTTTTTCAATACTTTTAAGACATGTTTTCCTTGATTTTAGACAATAGTGATATGATTTTAAAACTCCAAAAGTCATGTTACTTAGTTTATGTTTTGAGCTACAATGGTTAGTATAATCAAAATGGTAAACTTAAATGGATCAAATTATATCCTATGAAAAGATAAAATGGAAGAATTCTTGTATATGAAGGATTAACTTTAATTCATATTTATTAAAAAGAAGCATGATGACAAAATTACTGAATAATGAAGCTTACTTTATATGCAGCTATGTGGTTATATTAAAAAGTAGGTAGCTGACATTATGTTTAAACCATTTAGTGGAGAGAAACATGCTCATACCTTATAAAATAAGCTTTGACATGTTGTATGCTTAAAAGACTAGGAACAAGAAGATGTTTTTATTGAAGTGATTAATTATATTAAGATATCAAGATGGAACTTAGATGATACATCACTTGAATGCATCCTAAGATTTGATGAATCAATTATCAAGAATGGGGATCAAGTATAATGAAGAAGTTTAGGGTTTATGGCTTCATAATACATTTTTGGAATCACATGAAGCATTTAGAACATTACTATCTTAATTCATGATAGTGAGTTAATGGTAGAGATAGTGTATAATAGTATTCTAAATATAAGATATAAGAACAAAATTTCAATTTTCTTCCTTATAGTCAGATGTGTTGGTTACTAAGACATGTTGAGAAGTATAAGTAAAGTTTCAAAGAACAAATCTAATAATTGTACCAAGTTTAGCGACAAGTTTGCTAATGCTAAGTGCCATTACTATTGTAATAAAAAAATCATTTCAAGAGGTTTTGTTCAAGTTAAAAAAGACAAAAAGTGCCAAGTTGAAAAAAAAGAGAATGATAATGGTGGTTATGATAAGATTAAAACCACTACAAGTGAATTTTTTCTCTTGATTGATGATTTTAATATGATTAATCTATAAGTCATAAGACTAATTTGGTTACTAATAGTGGTTCTACTACTCATACCATACTTTTCAAGAATTTTTTTAGTTCTTACATATTCAGTGATTTTGTTATTGCAATAATGAGTAATAATGGCTTAGCTAAGGTCATCAGTGTTGGTGATGTTTGCTTGTGAACCAATAATAGTATAAATTTGATGCTTAGAAATGTGAAATATGTTATAAACATCCCATCATATTTGATTTTTACTAACAATCTTAATGATGAAGGTTACTATAGTGGTTTTGATCATGGTCAATGAAAGCTAACTAAAATTGTATAATTATTGGTAAATGAAACAATAATGCTACTTTGTGTACAATGTCAATAAGGTTTTCTAGAGAAGTTATCAATGTAAGAAATAGTATGGACACAATTGAGTTATGAAATAAGAGGCTTCATCATTTGAGTTAGAAAGGCATTCTAATGTTGTATAAAAATATATTATGTTTGGAGCAACAGGAACACATTTACAAAATCATAATTAATATTTAGGAGGGAAGTATAATAAAGTTTCTTTTAGATCTCATTCGTCTTATAGGAAAGAAAGGGTATTTAAATTGGTGGACTAATATTTGTATGTTCCTTTCAAGATAAGGACATTAGTGGTTTATATTATGTTATAACCTTTATTAATGATCACCCAAAGAAGATGTAGGTGTATAGTTTGAGGCATAAAGGTCAAGTATTAGATATGTTTAAGTAGTTTTAGAATTTAATTGAGAGAAAACCTATAAGGAAGTTGAAATGTGTTTAAACAAACAATGTCGGTAAATATTTAAGGCTATTTAATGAATATATCATACGTTAATGTATTCTTTATTAGAAGACACTATCAAAGACTCTAAAACTAAATGGTTTAACTAAAAGGATAAATAAGACTCTAGTTGAGAGAATGAGATGCTTACTTTATAAACAAGGATACGTAAATCCTTTTTAGGTAATGCTTTATTTATTATTATTTATGTCTTGAATAACTCATCTTACGTTCCTTTATCGTTTGATGTGCAAACAAGGTATGGATTAAGAAAAAGGTATATTATGATTACTTATGAGTCTTTGGATCTAAAGAATTCGTGTATAGTCCTAATGAAAATATATTTAAGCTAGATATGAAGACAAAATGGTATTTTTTTGTTGCTTGTGGTCGAGATGATTTTGGATACATATTTTATGATCTAATTAATAAAAAAGATTCTCAAGCGTTAATATTTAGTCTTTATGGAAGCCTAAAAAGTAAACAAGGAAGTGTTTGATAATGGTGCTAGTTCCATTAATATGGATATAGTTCCTTTAACATCATTGTTGCCAAATCTAATTGACAATGGAGTTAGTAATGATATATAAAATGCAATTGAGATTATTAATGTTTATAATATAGATTATTTTCTTGACCAACAAATATATTAAGATGCTATTCTTGTAGTTTTAAGCAAATTATATATCAAAAACTATCAAGCTTTATTAGATATTTTGTACATTTTAGTGTTTTGTTCACCGACAAGGGAGAAACCTGAAATATTTGAAGAAACTATAGAAAATGAGCACAAAAAGGAGTGGATTGAAGGCCTGCAAGATGAGATAAAGTCCTTGTATGATAATCACACTTATAAATTAGTAAAGTTTCCAAAACGAAAGATAGATTTTTTTTAAAAAAATGGATATACAAAGTGAAGGAAGAATAGTACTCTCCACAATTCAAATACAAAACTAGATTGGTTGTCAAAGAATTCATCCAAAAGGCATATGTTGATTTTTGTAGAGATCTTTCACCAATTATGAAGATGGCATCTATTTATTGTGGACTTGACTTTGTGGTGAGTCTTAATTTAGATATTGAGTATGTTGATGTGAAAATAGCCTTTCTTTTTGGTAAAATGGAGGAAAAGACTTATATATAGCAACCAAAAGGTTTCTAAAGTCAAAAGAAAAGAAGGCTATATGTGTAGATTAAGGAAAAACCTTTATTCCTTGAAACATACACCTACATAATTATATAAGAAGTTTGAATGTTATGAAAAGTACTTTATATTGATGATATGTTTATTGTTAGTAGGAATGCTTCTAAATTGATGGGCTAACAAAGTGGTTAACGATGTATTTTCCTATAAATGACTTAGGACCAATGAGACAAGTACAAGTATGAAGATTACTCTAGATGGAAGTCCGAGGAAGTTTTGATTATCTCAAAATATACTCAAAATAAGTATGTTGAGAATAATATTCTTCAATAGTTATATACAGGTAAAGATAAAATCATTATTTTTCCTTTTATTAGTTACTTTAAGTTGAGCAATAAACTAAATTCTATTGATGAAGAGAAGAAAGAGTTTGACATGCTCTCACAATTGGTAGCTTGATGTATGTCATAGTCTATAACAGGCTTGACATAGCCTTTGCATTTAGTACAATGAGTCAATTCTTGTCTAATCTAGGAAAGGAGCATCATAATAACGTGGGGGTAAGTTTGGGAAACATTTAATATGAGTCTTTGTTTTGATGATAGTAAACTTAGAGTTAGCTAATAACTATGTGATTGTTTTTGCACGGACAACTCTAATATAGACATCTCTATTATAAAAGTGTGTTGCTCTTTCAATCATATAAGCTAAATTTGTTGTAGTTGCTGAAACATGTAAATAGTTGTTACGGATGAAAAAATTTATCCAAGAGATTGATTTCAAGAAAGATAAGTATATATTACTTTATGATAGTCCGAGTGCTACTTACTTTGATAAAAGCTCTAGTTGTCATATGCATTCAAGCATATTATATAAGATATCACTAAATTAGGGATATTTTAAATGAATTGCCCATACTTAAAATAATCTAAACTGATGACAATAAATCTAATTTGTTTAAAAAGTATTTATTAAGTAACAAATTTGTCATTTGATTGTTAGAATATCGATATATTAAAAAATAAATTAATGTAGGAGATTATTACTAACCTTGCTCAACTTTGGTATCGTAACTAATTTATTACTAAAGGAATTTTTATTGTATTATATTTTGCTATAATATAAACTATTATTATTTAAAATTTTTAATTTGTGTTTTCTAACAAGAAATATAATGGTCAAATTTTCAGAATTTTTTATGTAGACAGGATTCTAGTTTGTAAAGTGTGAAAAATAATGAATTAGTTAATCATATTATAAAAAGTTGTACTCAATCTCTCTTATTATGTGTAACCCAAAAACTTGTGAAGGAGAGAATGATTTTTATGCTTTTATTTTCTCAACTACGTTTTCTGATGAACAAAAGAGAAAACTTTCTCCACCCGGATTACTATGACGTTAAAGGACCCATCTAAAGGGATTCTTTCTTTATTATTCCATTGCAATTTTTGAATTCCACATGTAAATCTTCATAGAAAATTAATGTTAATTTACATGCATCTGTCGACATGTAAGTAACAAAAAAGGCGATAGAAAACAACTAAGAAGAGGACTACTCTATTCGATGGAAAATGAGTATCCATAGGGACTTTCAATTGCCACTCAACAATCTCAAACTAATGTAGAGTTTTGTTTTTCTCCTGAACCCAACAACAAAACGGAACAACTACAGGTTTCGTATATGTTTTTAATTTGTGTTTGTGGCCTGGAAATGAATGGATTAGAAGCCATATTGAGGGATCTCTTTAAGTTTTCGCTTCTCCAACAAAATCAACAACAACAAATTCAAGTTCATTCGACATAAATATGTCTTTTGTTATCCCTTTCTCATTTAGACAATCGTATTCGTAGGTTCGTAATAGTACGTCACAAGAATGAATACTTGGTAGAATTTTTCTGTTAAAAATAAAGAGAGAGTTTATGGATAACAGAAAGTTGCCGACATGTTCCAGCTGCCGGCACTGGATGAAACTACCAAGCAAGTACCTACCTAGCTTAGTTAAATACGGCTGCTTGCTTTAGTTGAAACACAAAAAGACGAGACAGAACATCTCCCCCAAAATCCAAATCCCATATTTTAGACAAAAAGGGTTAAAATAACAAAGATGAATATAAATAATTCACTGATTTTAAATTAAACTTTAACAGTTTACAAATGTTCAAATTTAACCTTGGATGGAAATTTTAACACTTGACCCGCAAAAACTGAGCAACTTATCTATTTGCATTGCAAGCTGAAAGGGACCTCCACTAAATTTGATCTCTCATTGATTTTTGCTTCTAATTTCCAATTCCAAAGAGCCTCTCTATGGAATAAGTTGTAGAGCTTGGCAACTACAACTATTAGTCCTTGGCTTTTAATAGACTAGCAGGTTTATTCTGCGCAAA
>JAOTAX010000004.1:23634297-23646231 GCA_025629825.1 Erythroxylum guanchezii
GCTAAACTACGGATTAAGCTACTCCCCTTTGAAGCTCGGTAAACTCCAGCCGTCACTACATCTTCAAGAGAAAAGATTTGCCTAACTAAGCAGTGCAACCGTAAACTTCACAACTCGTAGCGAATCCAAGCTACCCATGGTGGAGGTCGACAGTGAAAACAGAAGATAAAAACTATACAAAAAATGTTCCCCAGGGAAACCCGAAGGGAACCCTGGGTGTTGAGGTGTCGGATGACTTGTCCTCTCCTCCCTCTCTTTCTCTCCGAATGATCGATCTCAAGAATGCTTCTGTCTGAATGATCGATCCCCCTTTGACCTAATTTCGGGAAGGTTTTTATAAGATGAATCGGGTCGGGTCGGCACAGTGAGGGAAATTTCCATTTGGAGTCCGAATATCCGACTGCACGTCACGATGAGACAATTAATGGACGTCGCGACGTGCGGCTCTTGCTTGCTCGTCGCGACGTGTTGATTTGTTGACGTCACAACGTTCGGTTGTCTGTTGATGCGCCACGACTTGGAAATTGGCATACGTCGCGACGTGCTTGAATGCTCTGTTGGATGCACCGCGACGTGCTGGAAGGCTCACGTCCTGTTGACTTTCTGATAAGTTGACTCTATTGTTTTCCTACAACATAAAATCACAATTTTTAGTATCCATTGCCCTTGGAAAAATTATAATGCAATTAATATCAATTTGGAACAATTTCACTAACAAATTGCCAATAGTGTGAGCTTATTATAAAAAACTAATTTAAGCACAAAAATCACAATTTTGGAGTCAAAAAGTACATTAACAATTATGAAAGTGCAGCCAATTTATATGATAACTTGGGCTCAATCCCCTAGTCCTTTGGAGCAATAGCAACCTAAATAACCATCAAGAAAATAGTAGTAAGCACGACCAGCAAGACTTTCTAACATTTGATCAATAAAGGGTAGGAGAAAGTGGCCCTTTTTTCTCATCGAGTTGAGCATGTGATCATCCAATCAAACTTGCCATTTGTTTTGCACCTAAGTCAAAACCGTCACTCCTTTCTCATTATCCACAACTATAATGCCCGAATTCTTGGGAACCACCTACAAAGGACTAACCCACTTACTGTCAGAAATGGGGTATATGACTCCCACATCTAGCAACTTAATTACTTTATTCTTCACCACCTCCGTCATCGGTAGATTGAGACGTCTTTGTACTTGAAGGACTAGGGTAGCTCCTTCCTAAAAAAAAAATCCTATGCATGTATAAAGAAGGATTAATACCTTTAATATCCGTAACCGTCCATCCCAATGTCATCTTATACTCCCGCAACACATTAATGAGCTTTTCTTCTTGCACCTTTATAAGATCACTTGCTATGATAACTGGAAGTATTTTTTGGTGCCCAAATAAGCGTACTTAAGGTGAGTCGGTAAGGACTTCAACTCCACTTTTGATGCTTGCACAATAGAAGGTATCGGTAAATTAGTACTAATGGGCAATTCTAAAAAATGAGGGACATAACTACCAAAAGGACTTGTCTTAAGTTGATTCCTTTAGGTCCTCTCCCAACTCGAACTTGCTTTGCCAATATCTAGAAAACTTTTGCTCCAGCAAGGTAGTCAAAGCTACCTCCAAAGGGTCACCAGTAGAAAGAAAAGACCACTGCTCTACCAAAGAGTCAAGAATATCTACCTTGGCGATCAAATCACATTCTGATGGATAACGCATGGCATCAAAGATATTGAAACGAATGACCTTGCCATCAAACTCCATAGTCAACACCCCGCTGTGTACATCGATTTATGTCTGAGTTGTCTTCAAGAATGTCCTTCCTAATACAATTGTTGAAGAGCTAGAAGAGCCCTCATCCTGCATGTCTAACACATAAAAATCTCTATGGAAAATAAGCTCGTTAACCTTCACTAAAACATCCTCAATAACCCCCTCAGGGTATGTGTTAGATCTATCAGCTAATTGAATGATAACACGGGTATCCTTTACCTTTAATGAACTAAGATTAAGAGCTTTAAAAATAACCAAATGCATAAAATTTATCGAAGCTCCTAAATCTAACAAACATCTCTTAACCTCATGTTATCGATCTTACAAGGAATGGTAAAAATACCTGGATCCTTGCATTTAGGGGGTAGCTTCCTTTATAAGATTGCTGACACATTGCCTCCTACACTGATCTTCTCATCTCTCCTCAACTTCTTAATGGTCATAGCTCCTTCAAAAATTTAGCATATCGTATAACTTACTTAATTGCTTCCAAAAGAGGGATATTCACTTCCACCTTACGAAAGACCTACAATATTTCCTTTTCCATCTCCTATTGCTTATTCTTTGCTAACCTACTTGGAAATGGAACAGAAAGTAAATTATTAACAATAGGGTACGAAGTACTTGCCTGAGGACAATGATCCTCCTTCTTCTTTGTTAGATCAGTTTCTTCCTATTCTTCTTTCTCCTTCCCCGTCATTGGTCCTTATACATCCTTGTCACTTCTCAAGGTAATGGTGCAAGCGTCTTCTCTTAGGTTCCTTTAAGGTTAACTAGGAAACCTTGAGGAACTTTGGGTCTACAGTATCCCCACGACATCAGCTAACTGACTAACCTGATTTTCCAAATTCTTTAAACTACTCCTCACTTCCTGCTAAAATTGAAGAGTGTTAGGTGTTAAGCTCTTAATAATTTCCCCTAAGGACATACCTGTTATTATTGTGGTGGTTGTGGAGGCGGTGGCCTTAGCTAAAACTATAGTTAATTCTTATGGAAACCTAGTGGTGCATAAAATCCTTATTACTGCTGCTGTTAATAATTAGGTTGGCGTGCATTAGAACTGCCCCTTTGCTATGGGTTCCTATACATGAAGTTGGGATGATCCTTCCACCGTAGATTGTAAGTGGGGGAAAAAGGGTCATACCTCCTCTGTTGTCCTTAGAACCCCCCATCTGAATTGATGTACTGTTCATCCTGCAAGGAAGGGCATACATCTATAGGATGGTCAGCTAATGTACAATTACCATATACCTTGGTGGGCCCCTGTCCTATCACTGCTTGTTGCACTAAGGAAGTCAAATCTGCAACTTTTTGCTCCAACTTGGAGATAGAGACCTTCTTCACCTACTTTGACGAAGATGAAACATTATTGCGATTGCCCCAATATTGGGAGTTCGTTGCCATTGTTACTATCAAGGTCCTAGCATCCATCAGTGTCCTATTTACCAAGGCTCCACAACCCACAACTTCTATCATATTCCTGCCTAAAGGAAGCAACCCTTCATATAAATATTGAATTAATAGTTAGTCACTTATTTGATGGTCTGGACAGTTGTTACAGAGCTTCTTAAAGAGCTCCTAATACTCATGCAAAGACTTCCCTGTGTCTTATCAAATATCACAGATCTCTTCTCTAATATTAGCGGCTTTTAAGGTAAGGAAGTAATTTTCTAGAAACACATAGGGCATTTGCTTCCATATGTTGACCGAGCCAGCAAGTAATTCATACAACCACTCTTTGGCTACATCTATTAAGGAAAAGGGAAATGCCTTTAGCTTGAGTTGCTCTATTGAGACTCCCGCTGGCTTCATATTTTAGCATGCGATGTGTAACTCCTTCATGAACTTGTTAGGATTGGTGAAGTAGCCTGATCCTAATGAGTTGGTGTCAAGAAAACATGTAAAAGTGTGCAATGCACGTATCAGTCCAGGTTTAATTTCAACTTCCGACTCATTATCCGGATAATTGATATAAAGTAAATTAGGGTTTAAAGAAGGAGCTACAAGCTCCTTTAAGGTTCGTTAATGAGGTTCCATAATCTCCTATATTTCATATGAACTCCCATTGACTTCTTCTTTAAAGGATAAGGAACGAACACTCTAAGGAAGATTTGTATGGATTCCTCTCTCTCTCTGATGAAATATGGTGTGACCTGTAATAGGAGAAAAAAAGAAAGGGTTAAGTGGAGAATGTCATGATCCTCTATTTTCCCTAGAAAATTTACACAAATGAATGTGTTTTAAGGAACTATGGGACATTCAAATTGATGGAAGAATGAAAAAGAACAACAAAAAAAAAATAAAAACAACACAAGAAACAACAATCAACACAAGCCAACTCCCCAATAACGGTACCAAAAATTTGATAGCTTATCACTAACTACCAAATAATCAAATTCCTAGCTACTAAACTATATAGTAAATGGTAAGCTAGGGTCGAACTTGTGCCACACCACTACTATAGAGCAGATACCCGAACATCCAGACGACATTCAAGAACATACCCTATGAGAATGGCATGTTAGAGAAATCATATTCACTATTATGGCATCATACGGAACATAAGTTCAACATTTCTCATTTCATTTCACAAACATCATTTACATTTTCATTACATCTCATAATCCATATATGTGCATTATAAAAAAATCTGAGAGTTTTCTGTTCTTTACAAAATATCTAACAGGAAATGAGATGCTAACTGAAACAATCTATCTAAACTCCTCAAACATTAGCTGACCAGACCTTTGAGTCATTACAGATTCAAAAATTGACAATACTAAACTGCTACTGGATTGCGTTAGAAGCTAGGTCTCCTCAATACCTGAAAAACATAACTATATTATCATTGAATCATGGTAAAATCCCAAAGGAAAGGTTAGAACATCATCAACAATCCAAGATCCATCATTATACAATCCATTATAATTGCACACATTAAATGACTGGAAATAAAGATGGAAAGGAGAAAGAAACTTGGATCAGACAACCCGAGAAGGCAATAGTGTTAGAAGACCTACTTACTCTTTCCTCTTCTTCTCTTCCCTCTCTTCTTCTTTTCTTCCTTGAAGCTTTCCCAAAAATGGTAGATTAGGGGCTCCCTTTTTCTGACTCTGCCTTTTCTTCTTAAAGTCGTTTCTAATTAAGGTAACTCTAAGGCTTTTCCTATGCTCCAAAGGTTCGAAATATTCCCAAAAAATGAAGTTCGAAAGGACGATCGCGTAGGCCACAATCATATCCTATAATGCCATGAATGTGACACCTTGTTTGGCCACAATTGTGGCTCCATGCATTTGCTTTTGTCATGATTGTGGCTTATTGGCCACAATTATGACCCCTCCTCTATGCTTCTGTCACGATCGTGGCACATTGGCCATAATAATAGCCTTATGTTTTGGTTCGGTTCTCCTCTGAATCTCCTCCGTTCTTTGATATTTGCCTTAAAACACTAGGAAACATGTCACAACACCTCAAAAACATAAAATTGAAGCTCAAATGTATGTTCTAACCCATAAAATACTCAAGACAAAAATATTTCACTAATATAATTCTAACCTAAACATACACTAATCGATTAAATTTAACCACTAAACACATCCTAAACTACCCATAAAACATGTTGCACTCCACGAATATTAGTATCTCAGCCTTTGATCAAGAATCTTTATCCAGACTTATAAGGGTTTTCTATGTACAACTTATATGCACTGAAGCAATTTCATATGATACTCATTCTATTCATGATCTCTTTGATAGTCCCCTTTCGTAGGATCTCAAGGAATCAATCTATTCTCCATTCAAGAGCTTAAAAGAAAAGGAGATCTTTTTAACCTACATCCCTCTAAGACTCCAGGGCCTGATGGGTTCACTGCAGGATTTTCTTTTTAAAAAATTGGATGATTACTGAAAGTCTGTTTACAGAAGCAATCTTAGAGTGCTTATCCTCTTGTAAAATGTTCAAAGAGATAAATTACACATACATATTTTTGGTTCCCAAAAATTTGAATCCTGATACTTTGAAAGATTACAGACCCATATCTTGCTGCAACATAGTCTACAAGATAATTACAAAACTCCTTGCTAATAGATTGAGGTATGCTTTATCTTCACTGATTAATTCGACTTAAAGTGCATTTATATAAGGCAGACCAATAGGTGATAACATGTTGCTTTAGTAAGAGATCTTAAAATAGTATAATTCTGGGAGAAATATTAAAAGTTGCTACTAGAAGATAGATTTCTTCAAAGCTTTTGATACTATTAAATGGGATTTCATACATTTTTATCTGAAAGCCTTTAAATTCCCAAATAATTTCATTTACTAGATTATGATATGCTTAAAAATTGCTTCAATCAGTATTATTATGAATATGATATCTACCAAACCATTATCTTGTGCTAAAGGTATTAGATAAGGGGACCCTCTCTCCTTTTATCTATTTACTCTAATTGTGGAAGGCCTCTCTCAACTCAATAACAAGGTTATTGGTTCCAATGGTAGGTTTTACTACTATAATAAGTGTAGTGCTTTCAAGCTCTTCCACATGATTTTGGTTGATGATTTGATCCTTCTTCCAAGAGCAGAAACACAATAAGTGAAGATGCTAAAGGAACTTCTTATGCAGTTTTCCAAAAGGTCAGGTTTGAAAGTGAATGTAAGTAAAAGTAGTTGTATTGCTCTAAAGATGTGAGGAACTTAGAGGAATTCTTTAGGATTACTGAACTTCAGCTTCATAAACTACCTCTCAAATATCTAGGAGTTCCTATTTCATATGCAAAGAAAAAGTATTCTAATTTTATATCACTCGTAGAAAGGATTAAAGCTCAAATTAATGTTTGCCAGAATGGATTCATGTCTCTTTCCACAAGGGTTACTCTGACAGTTTCCGTTCTTAATAATCTTTATGTTTATTAGATATCCCATATAATTCTACCCAAGAAAGTAAGCAAGGAGATCGATGGCATCCTAAAAGTTTTCTTATGGACTGGGAATTCTGAGAATGTTAAGAAAGTTAAAGTCAAACGGAGTGAGGTAACAATTCCTAAAAAGCAAGGGGGACTGGGAATCATCCCTACTTCTCTTATGCAATAAGTGCTTCTTGTAAAAGGATTTAAAGGCTATTTGAAGATAAACAGGCTATTTAGGTAAAATGGATGCATGAAACACATCTTAGAACTGAAAGCCTTTAGCAACTGTCTATCTCAAAGGAGTACTCTTTGTTCTTCTTGCAAATGTTGAAATTGAGAAAGGAGGTTTTTCCTTTGAGTAACCATGTGTTAGGCAACGATGGGAAGTTTTAGGTGTGGTTTGATAATAGGACAGAACACAGTTCTCTACTATAAAGGATTGAATTGTCCAATCTTATCAACAGTCTTTCACTTAACTCTAAAGTATCTTTTTTTATGAATCAAATGCAATGGGCAGTCACCTTCAGAGGATTTAATTTAATAAAATCTACCCCAGATCACTAACAGCCATACGCAGGATGCAGTAATTTGGTTTCCAGATGCCTCATGTATTTTTACTAACAAATCTTACTATAAGGCTTTATAGGAAGAAGGTGAGAATATTCATTAGTTTAATCTCCTTTAGAAATGTTCCC
The DNA here is from genome assembly GCA_025629825.1 of Erythroxylum guanchezii. NCBI lineage: Eukaryota > Viridiplantae > Streptophyta > Magnoliopsida > Malpighiales > Erythroxylaceae > Erythroxylum > Erythroxylum guanchezii. Next base: position 23,641,666 of record JAOTAX010000004.1, read on the forward strand.
TCAATCAAAAAGCCTCTATTTTCACATGGCTGCTAATAAAGAACAAGATCTGAAAAAAAATAGATGGTTTGGAACCTATGACCTAATATATGTGCTTTGCAAAGAGACTGAAGAAGATCGCAAACATCAATGTTTCCAAAGCAAATACTCCAAGGTGGTTTATAGAAAAATCTTACATTTTCTATCTAAAACCTACCTAAATTATGATTGGACCTCAGCTCTTAACTGGATCAATTACTTTATTAACCAAAGGTTGCAAGATGCCCTAATTTACAAAATTGCCTTCACAACTACTATTTATTTAATATGGAAGGAAAGAAACAAGAGGATATACAGGAATGAGGAAGTTAATAATTACAACCTAGCTAAAGACACCTTCAATTGGATCCGAGTCATTATGCTAGCTAAATTTGACAAATATGCTATATCCTCAGGAATGAAGACCAGATGGAATTTTGTAATAACTTCTGTCAAATTTCATATGCCTTTGTATTTTTTTTGTCTATAGTTTTGTAATTTATTTCTTTGTGAACATATTGTAATGTTGAGATAGCTTTGCTATAGCTAATTCAATAACTATTCAAAATTTAAAAATAATAAATAATTACAAGTACACCACAGTGTTCCTTTAGGTGGATACTATAATACACTATCATGATTTAAATGCCAATGATAATGATTACAAGTAGATAAATATTCTTAATCAAACACATTTCTCATATTTGGATGTACAAATGAATTTGATGAATGTTGGACACCCCGCCCTCATGAGTAACGGGCCCGGTGTCCTAAGTGATATCTGAAGGCGTATCCCACAAGGGTGACGTGCCCCTACCAGGGCAAACATTAAAACTATACATTGCTCCTATTTCTAAACCAAAATTGGGAAAAGCCCAGACTTGAATTTCAATTCTACTTGTTTAGAACGTATGAGGCTCTATCTCTCTAGTTTATTTAGAGACAAGAGTTATTACATTTGGAGATCCCATAACAAAGTTATGGCTACTACCTTGTAGGGCTATTTCAACGAACCCTTATTAGCTAAAAATTTATTATGGAGGGATAGAAAAAGGCATTAGGAATCTATCCCTCCAAGAATCACTTCATTTGGAGGTCAGATCATGAAGATATGGCCAAAAGAATCGACTATGTCTAAATCGTTAATCATATTGCCCTTGTCTTGGGGAAATTAATGTAATTGTCTTTAGAGATAGAAGATTAAGAAAATCTTATGATGTTTTGAAAGAAGACTTCGAGATCTATAACATTCATGGAGATATCGAAGACGGATTCTATCTTCTGAAGGGTAAAAAGTGGAGCTAACGATAGCATGAGGCAGACGAATGCAAGGAATAGACGAATCGAAAAGTAGAGGAATGCGGAAGGTAGACGAATGCGGGAGTAGTTGATATCATGGTCAACATAAGACGAAGCAAAGTTAACTTAAGACGATGCAACTTTTAAGACGAATGCGGTCAACTTAAGACGAAGCAAAGTCAACTTAAGACGATGCAACGCTTAAGACGAATGCAATCAACTTAAGACGAAGCAAAGTCAACTTAAGACGATGTAATGCTTAAAACGAAGCAAATTCAACTTAAGATGAAGCAAAATCAACTTCAGGCGAAGTAACGCTTAAGACGAATGCGGTCAAGTTAAGACGAAGCAAAGTCAACTTAAGACGATGCAACTCTTAAAACGAAGCATCCTTATAGACGATGCATCCCTACAGACGATGCATCCTTGCATACGATATGACGTCATCAAAGACGATGTAATGTCATCATAGACAATACGTCTTTACAGATTATACATCTTTACAGACGAATCATCCTTACAGACGATACCTACTTACAAACTATATGACGTCATCACAGACGATGTGTCATCATCACGGACGATACATCTTTGCAGACAATATCACTTGATACTCCTAAGCAATTCCCTTTATAAAGGCCCTAACTTTTGAACATCTGGTCAAAATCTTCCTACTATATACCATTGGAAAGTTAAGAGAAAGACCTACAACCTCCTAGAAGGCATACTTGCCTAATTCTACCAAGATTAATCCAGATCTTTCCCTGGAGTCTGAACACTAACGTTTTCCTTACGCAAACTAAACGATGAAATGTATAAACTTGAAAGAAAATCATGAGCCAAATGCAAATCTTATTCCATTAACATAAAAAGGTAAGAGTTTTCACAAAGCTTTAGAGGGCATTTGACCGCGCTTCGTAACACTAATCAAAATTAAATTAACTAGACTACTACTGTAGTAGAGGAGAGTCTAGGTCGATCCCACAGAGAGTGTGTGTAAAGTTTATGAAATGAAAATAATCGGTGTTTACACTAATGGGAGGTTTTGGATTTTTGAAAGGAAAAATAAAAATAAAACTAACTAATAAAAATAAAGTAAAGAAAACCTGCAAAAATGATAAAAGTGGGGAATTTGGTAGGGACCCGGTTCTTCAGTTCAATCTCAACCTAAACCCTACTTAAGCATATTTTATTAGTTTGTTGTTCTTTAACCTCTCCTCGAAATTATTAATCGTGGGTTAATAATTAACCCGAGTTTCCCTTAGGTTTTGTTTAATCAAGATACGATCATTGATTAAAAAATACCGAACAACCTAGGATACAATCTCTAGATTTAATTAGGCAATAGCATTACGAATTAGGAAAACCGATTAATCAAGGCAACAACCACATACGATGCGTCATTTAACCTAGGTCATGTTATCCCTAATGATTACGAATCATTAGTCACTACACGTGAATTTCAACATAACAATTACGGTTTATATCAAAATTTTAGCAATGGGTTTTGCAATTAAGAATCCAATAAACGCATTAAAATCATCAAATCACGATACCTAATGGGTTCATATACAAATAACCGAATAATAACGAAAATCCAATTATCCATACACAATACCCAAATCAATTCAGATAGGATAACATAATCAATTCCCAATGAGAGAAAGAAACAACAAAATAATTAATACTTAACTAGGGTCGTCGACGTCAATTTTACCTCCGAACCAGCATCGGGATGTTCAACCCTTCATAAGTATTTTTTGAAAAATTGCTTGAGCCTCCATCTTAATCCCACCAAAAATCCCTAAATAACCTTTACTGTTCAAAGCTTCAAGCCAATGCCTGCCTCCAGCTGAAGCCTTCCCTGGCTCCTCTCATCTGCATTGACCACTGTTGCTTTAAGTCCACACTGTGCTTCCTTGTTGCGCCGACCCTCTGGCTTATGTCTACTCGACTGTGCTATTTTATTCTCCTCCTCGCTATGCGTTGATGTGACCAATAAAGGTCACTATCAACTAAAACATTTAGCTCCCCTCTTCTTTTGTTTCTCTCTGCCGGCAATGTGTATTATTGCCTCTCACTGTAGCTTTTTCTCCACTACTCAGTGATTCGACGAATAAGGGTTACTGTCATGTTAAAACCTTGCTCCTCTCTCGTGCTTCTACTCTACAAAAACGACGCCTTACCCTCCAGCTAATTGCTTGTTGCCCTGCTACGTGTTGCCTTCTTGATTTATTTCTCCACGTGACTTGCGTGTCTCTGACTCATTAATTCCCTTATTAGACAATTAATTTCTCCAAACCCTCTTAGTTGTAGTGTCACTTACGCCCCTGTTTTCTCTTGATGTCGCTTCCCTTCTAATTTAATTTGCAAGCTCTCTTTTCACGCTTGTACCGTGCAGTCAATTAAAATGCAACTCAAACTCAAACCTCCTTGTGCTAGCTGTTTGTGCCGACGCTCAATATGTTGCCTTCATTTGCGTCACATACGTGATTATTTACTTGTTGTCTTCTTCCACATTTTAAGCCCAATGCATGCAAAATCATGTTACCTTCTTCTTCCATAATTGTTTTATATTTCTTATCTTATTGTTTTTTTTCTTCTTCCTCCATAAAGACAAGAAAAATAAATATCCGAAAAATGACCCATCTGTAGTGATTTCGACTCATTTTAATTTCTTTTCTTCCAAATTGTACTTAAAATCAAATATGAATTAAAGTGAGTATCTTAAACATTTTTATGCCAATAATTGCTAAGTGTAAATGATTAAAAATATCAACAATTAAACACATATCAATTTCCCCCACACTTAGCTTTTAACCGTCCTTGGGAAAAACATCCAAATTAAGCTCATTGACCCAAAGCATTCACTCAATTCCCATAATTTTCCAAGACTATATAATCATAACCAAAGATGAGCGACTTTCAAAAATCATAGCAAGAAACCAACATTCCAAGCTTTTACTCATGATTAATCAACATTCATCATCTTCAAAAACTGAGCAATCTAATGATAGACTCGAAAAATGTGTTTAACCAAAATATATCTACGGGTACACTCAATACCATTCATGATCATGACAATCCATAACTTTGCATATCATTTCATTTCTCCACCACTAAAATTCACATACAAAATCATGAATCAAAGGTCTTTTCAAGGTTGTAATGTGGGCAAGGGTAAGGTGAGATATATTTGGGTCAAGTAGTATGAAAGTCATCAAAGCTAGTGAAACAAAAGTAACACTC